>JAVQKC010202074.1:0-10373 GCA_036025475.1 Philypnodon macrostomus | reverse complement strand
TATCTCTCTCACAGTGGACATGCACCTACGATGAAAATTTCAGACCCCTTCATGACTTCTAAGTGGGAGAAATAGCAAAATAGCAAGGTGTTCAAATACTTGTTTTCTTCACTGTATTGGAGCATATACCTAATCTCACATTGCCTTTTATCCTTATAGTGGCAATATACAGACTTGGCATCCAAAGAGAGAGCCTTCTTCACCTCAGAGATGGAGACACCGACTATGGGCCATTCTAGAAAGATGAAGGTGGTCTACAGCAATGTACGTATTCGTCCTACTAAATCTAAGAATGTTTTGGTTTGTGGTAAAGTTGCTTTATGTGAAACATTGTTGTTTGTTTATTACCCATCCTTATTATTTTTAAATACCACTGGATGTCTTTTATAGAACAAGTACAAGGACCAGTATGAGAAGATGAAGCACAGATACACTGCCATTGCTGATACTCCAATCCTGATCCGTGCCAAGAAAGCATACCTCCAGTCCAGCGATGTGAGTCTCAAATTCTGTTTATAGTCAAATTAAAACATGCTAATGATGTAACATGGCACATATAACTCGTATATCATTTGTGTTTTTAGCTTCGTTACAAAGAGAGCTTTGAACTTGCTAAAGGCCACTACCGCACCGTCAAGGATGCTCTGGACATCATCATCCACCGCAGAGTCACCGATGACATCAGTGAGGTTAGTGGGTTAAAGTAACATTGACAATAATGATATTCTATTGTCAGTACGGTGTACATTATCTGTAGAAAAGCTAAATCAATGTAATTTGAATTGTGCAGGTTAAATACAGGGAGAAGTACATTAACTCTTTGGGTACATGGAAGTCCATCCCCGACCGTCCTGAGTTCTTCTTCAGCCGAATTGTCGGCGATAATGTCAGCAGTGTAAGTATCTTTCTATATAAAAAAAATAAAGTTTAATTCCAAATGTGGCTGTAAATATTACAAATTTACAATATCAAGACAACAATAACTATTACTGTTGTATTCGGACACAACTCTGGGACTTTTATGAACACATCTGTCTCTGCTTTTAGGTCAAATACAAGGAGGATCTGGATTGGCTGAAGGGCATTGGCTGCTTTGTGTGGGACACTCCTGCGCTGGTGCTGGCTGAGAACAACAAGGCCCTCTACAGTGAGGTAAGACGTTCTCCTAAATACATTTTTAAACAGCAATGCTTTGTCGTGTCTTTTGTAATAATAATGTTTTTTTTTTCTGACAGAAATTGTACAGAGCCTCCTTTGAGAAGAACAGAGGTAACTTCAAGTACACCTGTGATTCACCCTTCTTCGAGGCTGCCAAGAATGCCTCCATCCTCATCAATGATGTAAAAGACATTTTTTTTTATATTTTATTTTTATCTTAATTTGTTAAGATGTAAAATTGTTCAGAAACATGAGATCATTTACACCCTAACTATTTTTCCTTGTTCCTGGGATTTTCAGCTTTTCACTTTTTTTTTATTTTGGAACGAGTAGCGTAAAAGTCAAACAACAGTTTAGTGTTGTTGACATACTACACTGACTACCTTAACGGCTTCCATCATGGCATGTAATAAATGAATTGAAAGTGAGTCGCAAACGGCTAAAAGATTGCAACGATATATTTGCTAAAAGTTCATATTACTATACACTAGGGGTCAGTATGTCTCCATGCTACTTTCTACGTTCTACTCTAGTCACGGGGTAACATTGTGTTTGGATTTTTGAACCTGCTTTTTCTCCCAGAAAGGTCAGACGTGGCTGCCTTCATTGTTTTATGTATGTATTAAACTTTATTTTGACGTTCTGAGCAGAGGTTCTACAGAGCTAACTATGAGAAGACCAAGGATAAGTTCACCATTACTACAGAGGATCCTAGATACCAGCTGGCCCGAGAGAATAACAAGATGAGCCAGGTAAAGTCAACCTGGTCCAGTTTCTGTGGACGTCCTGACTCTGGTCAACCATGCATGGAGTCTCCAAAAACCTGCTGATGGTCAATGAAGCATGGCAACAGCGACCTGTACTATTTGTCTATAACTTTGTCTTTATTTCTCACGTAGGTCCCACTCAAATGCTTCTTTCTCTGTGCCTTCAAACTGTCAGCTCAGAAACTTAAATCAATTACATAGATGCTGTTGTCATTTTGAAGGCACAGACTGGGACGAATGGATCTCCAAACCTCTCTTTGTAACAACTGTCTTTGCTCACATCTCGCATGCTGTGTGTGTCTTATTGTTTGTTATGGACAGAAATTGTATTCATCTCGAGCAAAAGAACTGCACAGAGGTGGCTGCAATGAGCTATACAGGCCAGACATCCTCACAGCCCTATACCAGTCCTCTATGGGCAGTAAGGTAAACAACAAAAGAGCCATTTACCATTGGTGCCTCTTCATCCATCCTCCATCTAAAGACATTTTAGCAAATCACTTGCTAAAATTAAGCTTCTTGTCATCAGGCAATTTTATTCAAAGATCTATTTTTCTATTGCTGCCATCCATTCATCCTAATCTATTGTGTAATGTGTAAATGTATTGAATGCCACATTTTAGACTCTTTGGTCTTTATCATCAGAATGAGGCTAAAGCAGTACTAGTTATAAACTGGTGCTAATCTTTGGACTAAACAACTAAGACTGAGAGTGTGTCATATAGCACCACATGTTTTGACACATGGAACTATTATTAATACATTAACATAATAAATATGATGGTCCTCTGTTAGCTGTATCTGACCTTATAATTGGTCAATGATGGATCATGAACTACATGGGTGTTCCGGACACTTCTAAGTAAAATGTGGTCATTTCTTTTTATATCTATTATCAACTATAACTAACTTTGTCTGCTTGTCTCAAGCATGCGTTCATCTTTTGTTTGCATCTCATTCATCCATTTTTATGTGTTTGCTGTTGTCGTTATCATGCATGTATATTTTTGTACACTCTAGCCAAATTAGAGCCATAAATTAATTTAATAGTCTGCTTACTTCGCTGATTTCTGTTAAATGTAGGTTTTATTAGGATATTGCAACAATAATAATAATGTTAGTAAGTAAGATGAGTTGTAATGCCAGCTAAATAAAAAAAGATCCATTAAATAAATAGCAATTGAAATTCAAATAAAGCCATTGTAGTATGGTTAGTTAGTAGCTGAATGACCCTCCATTGGCAATAGGTTTAAAAAGTTATTTTTAAATTCATGTATTTGGTGTTGTATTGACTAACTTCTTGCAATACATGCTTTAGTGGAAGTACAGGGAGCAGTATGAACGCGCCAAGGCCAAGTTCACGTCAGTCCTGGAGACTCCTGAATATGAGGCCCACAAACGCAGCAAGAAGATCAGTGATGTAAGTTTGGGCATTTTTCTTCTGTTTTACAAGTACCCTAGTATGTTTTTGGGTTTGGTGTTATTGCTATAGCTTCTCTTTTTTTTCCTTTGGTTCCATAGATTATCTACAGAATGGAGTAC
Source organism: Philypnodon macrostomus (assembly GCA_036025475.1). NCBI lineage: Eukaryota > Metazoa > Chordata > Actinopteri > Gobiiformes > Eleotridae > Philypnodon > Philypnodon macrostomus. Next base: position 6,906 of record JAVQKC010202074.1, on the reverse strand, counting down.
AACAAGACCAAGGCTAAGGGATACACCCTGCCTTATGACACTCCGTACCAGAATCACATGAAGAAGGTCAAGGACATCACCAGCACTGTAAGTTTTCATTTCTTAATTAGATTTATCATTTTATGTGGAAATTTGCCATTTATTGTATGATATGTTTCTCTTTCTCTTACCCTATAGCTCAAGTACAGAGAGGTATATGAGAGAAGCAAGGCCCAGATCAATATGGACCCAGAAGCCCATGAGATCCGTGCTGCCAAAGAGGCTTACAAGAACATCAGCAATGTAAATAACTCACCAATGAATCAGAAGAAGTTGGTTTAATAATTTTGGTTCACAGCTAATAACAAAATATATCAAAATATTTTCAGCTTGACTACAAGAAGAAGTATGAAGCCACAAAGAACAAGTGGATCTGGACTGCAGACAGACCCGACTTTATCAATGCTGCCAAGAACACCCTCATACAGAGTGATGTGAGTAGATATTGTATTTATTATTAATGTTTTACTATTGCTGTTTTTTTTCGATATAGAAACAATAATGTGTGTGTGTGTTTTTTTTTTGGTATGATTTCCAAAGGTTGAATATAAATACGACAAGGAGGCCATGAAGGGCTGTGTGATCCCAGTTGTGGATGACAAGTTCACCCTCCTGGCAATGAAGAATGCTGAAATGGCCAGTGATGTAAGTGTGATCTCAATTCAAACCCTAGGATTCTTTTAATAATGTATTAACTAGTTTTATATAATATAATATGTCTTTAGGTGAAGTACAGAGAGAAGTATGAGAAAACCAAGGGCCACTATGTCCCTGTCATGGACACCCCTCAAATCCTCCACGCCAAGTCTGTGCGCGTTTTGGCATCTGAGGTATGACTAAGCTCTATATATACATAAGATAGTACTGGAATAAGGGTAAGAATAATCATGTATATTTTTATTCTTTCACAGAGCAAATACAAAGAGGCCAGCAAGAAGGAGATGCAGTCCGGTTCATTCACTACACTGTCTGAAACTCGTGATACACAGCACAGCAAGGAGATCAACAAGCTTGTCAGCGGGGTATAACCTTCTCATTTATTTATTTAGAATAACCAAATGCATTAGGACATTTTTTTTACATTTTGTCATGTTGATAATATCATGTCATGACCTTTGCAGAAACTGTACAAGGAGAAGTTTGAGAAGGAGAAGGGCAAGTCTGAGTACAACAACATGACTGTTCCACCTGATGTTCAGCACGCCATGGAGGTGGCCAAGAACCAGAGCAACGTGAGACTTTATTCATTTAATTACGTCAAATAGCATTAAAACCATAGTATAGTCAATCCCAAACCATCACCAGTTACCAGAATGTTCTCTTGTATTTTCTTCTATGTATTTGTATTTTTGTCCACACTGTAGTTTGCCTACAAGAAGAAGGCCAAGGCCAACCTGTCCTACACCTCTGTGGTCGACCGTCCTGACATCAGGAAGGCCACCCAGGCCGCCAAACTCATCAGTCATGTAAGTGCTAAGCCTTTGACACCTTTTACATCATCAAGATAATGGTCCATAACCATAAACCCACTGATTTTCAAATATGCATAGATAAAACAACATGTATTTTTCTTTTCAGCACAGGTTTCCTTGATTTTATTTCTTTTTTATACATCTTTAATTTTACATTTTTGATTTTTAATTTGGTTCTCAAGTCCAGACCATACATTGGTTTGTTTTTTTGGAAAAAGACCAACTCTTTTTTGTCGGCCCAAAGACCGACTGTGGTCGACAACAACAACACAAATTCATTGATATTTATGCATTTATTTTGCATAAATAAAATGGTAATAGTTTGGTAATATTATTTTATTATTTTTAATATTATTATTACCCCATTGTTACCATGCAATTACCATGAGACTTGTGGCTTTCAAAAACATATCTAAATAAAAATGAAACCACACTCTTGTTAACTGCCTGGGAAACTGCTTGTCTGCATGTACTGTGTATAGCTCATCAATGCTTTGGAGGATGAGAACCAATGTGTCTTTGTGTCCAATGTCCTTGAGTGTTTTACATGCACTTGGATGTCCTGGTTATTAGCCTTATCAATATCCCACATTCTATACGAGTAATATTAATAAAAAAAAAATATAAACTGGGAATCTCAAGTGCATGTTAACATGTTTGTGTACACTATGTCTTGTCTAATGTGTCTGGTATATTCCATCAGATTGGCTACCGTGATAAGGCCAGAGAGGAGGCCAGCCGTGGAGGCTCTCTGACCCACCGCCCAGACATTGCTCTGGCCACTGAAGTGTCCAAGCTGACCAGCCAGGTATAACCAAACCAGTCAGCTACCTCTGCCCCGGGCCAGTCCGATGGAATCCCAAACAGCACTAAAACCTTTTGTTTCACAGGAACAATTTTATGTTGTGTTGTGGAGTTGTGGTTTATCCAGCAGATGGTGCCAGTGTCCTGTCCTTTTTCTCAAAGATGATGATAGGCGCAATGCTTTTGTAGACGCTTAGCAAAAATAACATGCGGCTTTTTAATAGTGGTTTCTAGGGCTGCACAATATGAAAATGCTATTTGCTTTTACAATTTTACTTGGAATATTTGAAACACTTAGGACATAGGGTAAGTGTCCAATCCCAATCATATACAGTAAAAGGACATCCCATAATACCAACATTACTTTGTGTTATTGTACAGTTGTAAAGGTTGATTTTGACATATGGTGCAGCCCTAATGCTTTCCATGTCATCCATGACCTAATCTCTCATTTCTTCTTCATGAAAGTAAATTCCTAACCACATTTTCCACTAGCCTGGGCCTTCCTCTCACCTTAACCCACTCCTCTGCCTCTCTGACCATCCATGTGCTATTGTTCAGCTTGTTTGTTCTCATCCCTCCATCTCACTGCGCTTTATAGGTGCCCTCAGTAGCTGGCAAGCCCATCCTCCATGGAGCCTCTTCATACGATACTCCTCAGATGCGCCACATTAAGAAAATGAGTGCCGTGACTAGTGATGTAAGGATGTTACACCCCAAAACAAAGGGCTGCTGTTTAAGTCCTGTCTATTTTGTCTTTTTTTGTTTTTGTTATATATCTATCTAATGAATCCCTTGATTCGATTAGATAGATAACTGTAGGTTTGATCGTAGTGAAAATTATCATCTTGCATCATGCATCTCCATCTCCTTGTTTATGTTTATTGTATATGTGTAATACATCCCAGACTGCTTAAACCGGGCATAGTTGCAATAACACTACTATGACGCTATATAGTATTTAACAATCACTCTCTGAACCATTCCATTGATTTCTCTCTTTTATTTGTAGTACATGCTCTTAGTTTAACAGTAGAGGGCAACATAGGACTTGTGGATATCTTATGTCTATGCTTTGGCCCAAATGGAAGGTAATTTATATAAAGAATTTAACTTGTATTGTGGACCAATTTGGACTTTTACACTATAATAGTCATTTGTATTAGGCCAAGCCCTTTATAAGGTACAATCCTTCAAATTTAATAACTAATTTTAAAACTATACTGTAGGTTCAAAAGAGTGACTTTACTTTTGTATGAGTAGTCAAAAACATGCATTAGCACAAAAGAAAAGCAGTATTCAGATGTCTGTTGTCTGTTGATTGAATTAGTCACTTGACGTCGTTGGTAATGTTGCTAATGTTGGTAATGTGATGCCTGAACTGCAAGCCTCCTCAAATTAATTTAGACAGAATCTGGTAACATCTGGATGCAAAAAGGGCCTTTGGGCATCTTCACAGCACATGGACTGGCTTTTGAAAAAAACACTCAGAGTTGTTTTTTTTTACGTAGTGGTTAGTAAAGGTCCATTTATTTAATTTTAATAATGAAGTCACCATTCAACTAGTAGGTATTTCTCAAATTAAAAAATGACAATAGATTTTTTCCCTAAGGCTGTGGATGTGACCTTGCCCAATGATACCCAATAAAGAGAAATATACAATTTCTGCACAAAACTATTGCATGATAAACAATAATTACAATGAGATACATACTATATAGCCTGTTTGTTGTGTGTATAACAAGGGATGCATTGACAAATATTACAAGTATAGTAACCAAGCTGGGAAATTTTAATTTCAAAATAATGCATCACTTTTTATACAAAATGATTTAGTACTTTCTCTATGTCTTAAACGTTATGTTAGGTTGTTCAATATTTCAGGTGACTGCTAGAATATTCTTGCACTAACTTGATCATCACGTGCTAATAGGTAAAGTACAAGGAAAAGTTTGACAAGGAGGTGAAAGGGAAGAAGCCACAATATGACCCGAAGGAAAGCAAGATTTACAAGACTATGAAGGACGCCAATGATCTGGCCAGTGAGGTACGTGTGTAGATGAGTAACTATTGTAACTATAGATTATACATACACACATACATACACACATACATACATACATATATATATATCACAGCTCTTTTTGGATTTGATTAGATTCTTAGACACTAAGTAAGATGATTCATTTTATTTTGAAATGCTTAGGGAAGCCCTTCTGCTGTCACGGGACTTGACGCACACTTTGTCAGCGGTATGCAGCAGATGTGCGCCCTGCCCAGTGCACTTCATCCTGCTGTCTCCACGTGAGCGCGCGCACCGCCAAGTCAGTCAGGGCTCCAACATGTGAAATGATGCCTCTTCATCCGCTGTACGGAGCTTCATAGGCTTTTAACGGAGTCCACTGCTGATATGTAACGCACGGATATGGATCGTACTCGTAAATGCTACCAACTTCTACTTTTTATCACATTTTTGGTCAGTCCTTCCGTGAATGATGGCGACGAAGCTTCTTGTGATGGAGCTTTTGATATTTATTTTGTATTGGACAGGTGAGCTGTATGCATTATAGTGTTTTGTGGCACTCTTGTCCTATTGGGAACCTATTGGGGCTTCCACAGTACAGTTGTGTCCTTGTATGGCTCTGTTTAGTTTTCATGTGCTGCTCCAGAAATATGACAATGCTTACGTTATCTTTCCTGCACGTGATTGCTTACAGAACATTCATAGGATACCATGTGCTTTCGTTCTTGTTAGTATTCTTTATATTTCTTTTTAGATTCTTCCCGCCGTTTTACTGAGCCAGTGTGAATAATAATTGCAAAGACTATGCCATAGGAGGGGAGTGCCACTTGGTTGTGGTCAGAGGTGGTAGAGTAGCCAATAATTTTACTCAAGTAAGAGTACAGGTACTTCAAAATAAAATGACTCAAGTAAAAGTCAAAAGTACTCATTCACATAATTACTCGAGTAAGAGTAGAAAAGTACTGAAAAAAAATACTCAGGTACTGAGTAACTGTTTGAGCGTAATGTCTCTTACTCTTTCTAGATTTACAAGATTTTACTCAAGTAAGAGTACAGTTACTTCAAAATATTATTACTCAAGTAAAGGTCAAAAGTATTGTGCAGTAAAGAATCTTTACTAAAGATACTCTATGGAGTACAATTTATTTTAAAAGTTATTCAAGTAAATGTAACTGAGTAAATGTAACTGAGTGAATGTAACTGAATAAATGTAACTGAGTAAATGTGACTGAGTAAATGTAACTGAGTAAATGTAACTGAATAAATGTAACTGAGTAAATGTAACTGAGTAAATGTAATTGAGTAAATGTAACTGAGTAAATGTAACTGAATAAATGTAACTGAGTAAATGTAATTGAGTAAATGTAACTGAGTAAATGTAACTGAATAAATGTAACTGAGTAAATGTAACTGAGTACTGTGCACCTCTGGTTGTGGTGTAAAGCCCCTTTCAAAACAGTAGTGTGTAGTGGACATTCACAAAGTAAAAAATTACCTTTAGTTTATTGTTTCCAATTTGCAATAATGTCTTATAGACGAATGATGATTTACACTGTGCCATTGTCAAAGTAAGTTTCCGAACCAAGCAGTTTTGACCAGTGCAAGGTCTACTCCACCAGTTATATCATTGTTATAATGCTCAACAGAGTTCTTGAATATGTGTATCTATTATAATGTCACTTAAACACTAAAAACATATAAATGATTATTATATATGTTCGTTGAAATTGAGAGAATGCAATTTTATAACATTTATCCGACAACATTAACATTTATCAACATTATTAGATTTCTTCCTGTAATTTATTTGTATGTTTCTGTGTTTTTTACAGATCAGGCAGTGTGGCTGGAAACTGGGATGAGATCTATAGCTTTGTGGAGCAGCTCACCAACAGGTTTGTCAGGTTAGTATAATACCTAAATGAGTTTCTATTGTCCGTTATACATTATATACACAACAGAGTCTTGGTCAAAACACTTCCTCTCAAGTTCTCTGAAGAGTAAACTCCACATGCATTCAGCTATGACCACTTAGCTCTGTTGCTTACATTAGGTCAAATTGGACCTGCATTTTAGACTTATCAAATTAAACAAAGTGTAAAGGTCTTCTGGTATGGCAGGGCAGAATGTAGGGCACGTCTATTTCAGGTCCACCAACTGCTCCAAACCCACTTGAGTGCCACACACTAAAGAGGGCGTAGTTGATAGGTTTAATAGTGGGTTGCTAAATATGAGACAAAACACTAGACCAGATGTAGGAGGAGAGGCCACCACAACCCACTGACACTGCTACGTCCAATCCAGTAAAGTCATAGGACACTGATGGAGGCTGATGTTTAAAGTTCAGCTGCAATATACAGTGAAGAAAACAAGTATTTGAACACCTTGCTATTTTGCTATTTCTCCCACTTAGAAGTCATGAAGGGGTCTGAAATTTTCATCGTAGGTGGATGTCCACTGTGAGAGAGATAAACTAAAAGGAAAAATCCAGAAATCCCAATGCATGATTTTTTTATGATTTATTTGTGTGATATAGCGGCAAATAAGTATTTGAACACCTGAGAAAAT
>JAVQKC010201991.1:0-18333 GCA_036025475.1 Philypnodon macrostomus | reverse complement strand
TTGGTGTTCGGTGGTGGTCGGAGGGGCCGTAGGCGCAAACTGGCAGCCACGCTTCCGTCAGTGTGCCCCAGGGCAGCTGTGGCTACATAAGTAGCTTACCATCATCAGGTGTGACCGTGGAGTGAACCGTGAAGGAATGATACAAAGCGCTATATAAAATTGATTAATTATTATTATTCATCAATTATGCTAAAAATACCAAAGTATGGGTCTAGAAAATAATTTGAAATATGTGTCTTACAGAATATCCCCCTATTCTGTTGTTTTTGTGTTGATTCAGCTGATTCCCTTCTGGAACAGTACACTAGTGGGACATTGGGATGGGGTTTTTTTTGGCAGACAGCCATTTCTCTTTTGTTTTTGTACATTTTGTGACGGGGCCCATTGCTTTAGGCCTGGCTCCGACTGGGCCTAATTGGTTGTATCAGTGCTGAGAGCTGGCGGGAGGTGAACATGTTTCCAATTCATCTGTGGGACATTCTCTCAGTGGGTTTCTGTGCTGTACCTTCAGGGAATAGGCTCCTGGGACAGTGTGTGTGCGGTGGGACGATGAGGGGCTGTCATAGAAGGTCCCCTGAGACACCTGTAAAAATGACTTCTCTGTGTACCACTGGAGGTTTGAATGAGGGAGATTTTGACAGAACTTGCAGGTAGAGAGAAATACTAATTTAAATCTATGCTTTACTCTGACTGAGACCAAAATATTCTTAACTAGAAGGCACCGGAATGGTTAATTTTTTTGGCTGTTTCTATTTTAAGTTTAAAATACTGACATATTTTGGGTGACTTTCCCTGTTCGAATAATGATGGTGTTTCTGCAGTTTCTATCTCTATCTATCTGATATTCCCGGGCCTATTGACATGAAACAAAAGTCTTCTCTATCATGGTAAATTCACTGTATTTCCGTCTCACTGCTGTCATTAAATCTGTAAGTGAAGGTTTCACCATAGCTGGTCTATCGGGAATCGGTGACCAAAAGCACATGAATGCATCTCGCCTGAGCAAAGTTCTGTGGACCTAGCCGCTCAGTAGTCCGCCTATAAGCTCTTCATATACAGTATAACAACGTTGGTCTCTTGGGAGGAACTGTAAAACTGACAGCTCTGTGGATGTGGAAGTTTAACTGAGGCTCTGACAGTGTTCAGCTCTAATAAAGGTTCTCTCCTATCAATAATTTATCAGCGCCCGTGATCATTTTTGTAATTACTTACCGTCAGAGTCATTATCAGCCAACAGGGTATTGTTTTTATCCCTCATTGTTAAAGGGCTGGCTATAAAAAGGAGACACTGGATTTTACAGCATCCACAAATGTTTTAAAATGCCAATTACACTTCTGCAGAGGAGAAGATTTATCTCCGGATGCCAGTCGCCTGGACATATTGTTTTATGGGCTGGTGGCTTTGGCCGAACGCTGTATTTAAAATTTAACAGGTTGCTTGGTGGTCGATCTGTTTTGATAAAGCGGACCGCGGGGCTCGCACACTGAATTAAACATCAGCCACTGGACAGAGGAGCTGTCAGAGCCGTCTTAAGCCATGATGGAAATGTCCATACACTTTACAAAGGCAGAGGAGCAGGGTGTTGATTAGACTAAATGTAAATAAGCAATCTTAATGAGAAAATACAAATGATGGTACTCATAAAGCTATGTCTTGTCATATTTAGCTGACCTCACAGGCATCATCAATGTATTTTCCCACAGAATTGGTTATTGTAAACCTCAATAAATTTATACAATAAAATATATTTATTTCTGAAATGCCGATTATAACCACGTTCAGTTAAATCCTCTTTCTTCATTTAAGTGTTTGATGTGAACTTCAGCAGATGTGTGTGATGTCAAGAATATCCTATTGCAACCAAATGTATTGGCTCGTTATACAATCGAGCAATTAAAATTATGGATAAAAAGACAATCCGTCATCATCATTGTACCATCTTTAAGAAATACATTTTTTATTTCCTCAAATTAATTCACAAATGCATTAATCATTTAGCACCTGAGCCGTTAAGTTCCTTTATTGAGAGACAAAATAGTATCAGAGTCACTAGAAGCACCACCAATCACAACTGTAAAATACTATACTGCAGGACTAGCTTTGGACAGACAGCCTTCTCATTTAAGCTGTAAGCTCTGGAACTCAATACCATCGGACATCATGACTTTAACATGTTTACCAACAAACTTAAGAAATGGGTGAAGACAAACCAGAACTGCTCTCATTTTTAAATATATGATGATATGGTGTGAATATATAGATTTATTTATACTGCAAGATATTAATGTTTTATATTTTTTATAATGTTAGTATTTTAAGAATGAACTAGATTGTGTTATTTATATTATAATTGGTAGAAAAGCCCAACCAGGGACAGGAGTCGAGAATTAGCTTTAGCTATAAACTCTATATGCGGAACATCAGTTGCAACCTCTGTATTGGAACTATGGTTATTTGCATTGTCCCTGTCAAATAAATAAATAAATAAAATCAGTTTAATAGTAAAAATGTATGGCAGTAAACTAAATCTTACATCAGGATTTGGATTGCCCACCTTTTGCCCTGACATGGAAATTTGCTGATCATAAAAAGCACTTACGACATAAAACACACTTAAAACAGCAATAAACAAGACAATTTTGAGTATTCCAGCTGTACTGTTGTTAAAGCCTGGTTCCCATCCAGACAGTAAGTGTACACAGACATGTCTCGTGTTTTATCCGGCTCCATCTCTCCACAACGGCAAATCCTTGTTTATTAAATGCACCCTCAAACATGTACAAGCCAATGCATTCATGAATATACCAGAGATTATAAATGTACTGGAAAATATTGCTTTGCATGTAATGGCCTTTGTCATCTGAAGGTGACCTTTGGGAGTAAGTATTCCCAAGGGCGGCAGTGGTGCAGTGGGGTAGGCGCTCGCCCCTCGACCAGAGGGTTGGTGGTTCGAGCCCCCGTCCGAGCGCACACTGTCGTGGTGTCCCTGGGCAAGACACTTAACCCACATCGCCTATGAATGAATGTGGTTGTGTGATTGGTGTTTGGTGGTGGTCGGAGGGGCCGTAGGTGCAAACTGGCAGCCACGCTTCCGTCAGTGTGCCCCAGGGTAGCTGTGGCTACATAAGTAGCTTACCATCATCAGGTGTGACTGTGGAGTGAATGAATAATACAAAATATGTAAAGCGTTTTGGGTGTCTTGAAAAGCGCTATATAAATGGAAGTTATTATTATTATTATTATTATTATTATTAATACATTAATACTTTGCATATAATTTGTTAGGGTTGCACAATAGAAAACTTGATTATCGACACCTTCTAACAATGTGACATGAAATCAGATAACTTAATTTAAAGCAATGTTGTGTAAAGGGAGATTGTATCAGGACATCAGTGGCCAAACACTTCAGCAATCTCTTAATCAATAACTGTGAGAGGTCAATTATTGGTAAATGATAGTGTCATTTCCTGGCACCCAGAATACCATAACATACCAGTTATTGCAAGGCTTATCTTCTACAGAGGTAAAATTTGTGCCATCATTTTAAGTTCAATTAGTGTATAATAAGTATAAAATATGTGTTTAGAAAAAAAAAATCAATTATGACCATAGTCAACTTAATGGTAAACAAGCTTTTGATATGACTGGGAAGCTGTCTGGTAAATGAAAAAGGAGAAGGATATTTTCACATCTTGAGAGTCAAAAAAGTTCATGTCAATTTCAAAAACAAAACGTGATGCTATCAGACCAACTTAATACTGTGGAATGTGATGGGGATTTGTGGGACCTATAACAAGTTTCCAGTTTGGCCCCAAGAGCAGAGGACTGAGCCAGTTCCTCCCTTTAGCAGGCCTCATGATTGGACCAAGCCTCAGATGTGCACCGTCTTTCCCTCACTGATTTTATAACAGCTTCACAAACAAACTCCCCATGGCCATAATCTGAAGTGCAACGCATCCAGAATACCGACTAGTTCAGGCACAGATCCTTCACATATTCATAAACATTACAATTATACAAATATGTGAAGCACCTATTTAACAGCAGTTCAAAATATAACACTTCTCACAGTGGTAAAGATATGATGCCTGGACCTGGAATTAAATCAAGAGTCTTCTAGTTCAGGGGTAAATGCGTAATTTGTGATTCCTGATTCCTTGGGGATATCATAAGCATTATTGGCCCTGTATTTGGACATATCTTGCAATAGTTGGAAATTCCATTAAAATTCCTGGCTCCAGAAAAATAAAATAATATCTAATTTTTAGCTGACAAATTACCAATGGCCATAATCTAAAGCAGACTAGTGCAGATCATCCTGAATCCTGACTAGTTCTGGAATAGATCCTCCCCAGAAACATAAACAGTACAATTATAAAACTATGTAAAGTAGCTATTAACTGCATAATTGTCTAGGAAACAGTTCCACATACTAAGGCCTGCCAATGTTATTTTAACTTATAAAATGCACAGTTAACACATAGTGAACACAAAGCTTCTGGAGTGGAACATGGGTGTGAAATCAGCTGGAAAATACACTTGGCTGCATTCCTGTGAAATGATCCACGTCTGATGAAATGTTCCTGATGTGTTCTTACTTTTTCTACACAATTTAACAAAGTAAATTTACCTGTCTAGAAGTGGCTCCCAAAGTTTCCCTCACCTCCAGGGTATTCCAGTAACAGTCAATTATGTAAGTCTAGCTTTTCAACAATCTTTTACCATAGCCACACATACACTGAACTACAGTATAGGCATTACTACCCCACTAGGCCTCCGCTCTTTGGTCCGAAAAGTCCTCATGGTCCACTTTTGGGACCCCTCACTCATCAGTGTTACAAAAGGTGGATGAACATACTGCTGATTGTTGCGACTAGACAAATCATCTGTTCTAATTTCACCTCACTAAGTTATTTCTTCCTTTGCCCTCTACAGAACATTTCAGAAAGTTTCAATATCTGGCCATTCCTTTTGGAGCTACCCTGATAAAATGCATAACAATAAAAGAAAATCCTAGCACAAAACCTCATTGGCGGAGGTAAGAAATAATTGGCGTAGAATTTGGGGAAATTTGAGAGAAAATATCACTTTTCTGTCAAAATTTAAAAAGCAAAATTTCCGAAGACCAAGGACGGCATATTTAAGCAGCAGCAAATGTAACGTACACATAATTAAATGCATAAAACATAACTATATGTAACTATATATTTGAGAAGACAGAATGAATCTTTACGAGAAAGACTTCGAGCATATTGGCACAATTATTAAAAGTCTCCTCCATTGTAACTAAGATTGCCAACCCTAGCTTTAGTAAATTGCAGGATCACATCAGTCACTGTTCAATAGTTTATCAATACAGATATGTTCCCTGACTGAGATAAGAACTTCTATAAAGATAAACTGTGATTAAAGACTTCCTGTCTAGTCTAGTCCATACAGTTCAGGAGGATGTGCTTGATTGACATATCAGTTCACTTTGATAAACTATTTGGATGACAACTCTAATGCAGCTTACATAGAAAAGCACTCTTTCAATCGAACAAGCTGGCTTTACAACACAAAGCATTCAAATGTATCTCAAAAAAACAACTCTGCTGGGAAAAGGCTGCACACAAAATTGCCAGAGAGTCAACTATATAAGATGGAAGTCAAAGTCTTCGATCACTGTTCAAAGAAAACAACCAAAAACCAAATGTAAACTTTTCCAGACAATCGTGGCACTTTTCTGAAGCCACAGAAGCCTGCCGATCCCAAATGATAACACAGAAACCCAAACATTATGATGAAAAAACACTGGAACTCACTCACTTTGTGTCTGAAGCCCCAAATGTATAATAATCCACTGGCAATAACAACTCCAACTGTGCACGAGTAAGTCTTGGAGCAGTGCAGTCTCAGTAGATGAAGCATAGACAGGACAAATGCATGTGTTCAGAGCACTAAGAGAATTTGAGTCTGCGGGCTCCTGTGGCCCCTCCCCCGGCCCACTGTCCTATCCCACTGTCTGAGCTCTGAAACATGGCAGTCTGTCAGCAGCATGCACGTAACAGCTGGGATCAAACACAGAGCCTAGGTGCTGGCCCGAGTTAACAGGACATTCTTTGGACCTCGAAAAACAAATCTTTTAATAGCGCCGTAGCCAGAGGAGTCAAGGGCACCTGCAGCATAGATATATATATATATATTTTTTTTATTTAACCTTTATTTTACCAGGTAAGCCAATTGAGAACCAATTCTCATTTACAATGGCGACCTGGCACCAATCAAACACCTACATTCATTCATAGGCAATGTGGTTTAAGTGTCTTGCCCAGGGACACAACGACAGTGTGTGCGTGTATACGTGGACTCGAACCACCAACCCTCTGGTTGAAGGGCGAGAGCCTACCCACTGCGCCACTGCCAAGGTAAAATCGATTCAAAAGCAAGACCTAGATTCTCATCTAGACTTTATTATTAGGGTTTTTATAAAGGCCTAATAGAGTACATTCCTTATCTTCCACTTATTCCCATTAGGAGTCAAGGGTCAACTATGAGCATAAGGCAGAGTGTGGCTGACACATTGACATACACAGACAACCATTCATTTTCACATTCACTTACTAAGGGTAATTTAGATTCACATATCTTTGGGCAATAGTTTTGCTATGGAATTTACAATGTACTTGACTTTGCTTGGATTTCAAATCCAACATCATTCACCTCTGATCTCCCATTTCAACCCGTATTGTTCATTAACAGCTGATGGTGGATTCAGAGCAGCACTGACAAGAGGGCTTCTATCAAAGATCCTTAACATGTGGCACAAGCCTTCTATGTGACACCTGCGCTCTTCTCTGTACAGTTTCTGATGCATAGACTGAAAAAGATTGAGTGTTGGAAACAAAAATGATACAACAGCTGGGATGTTGCCGGGCAGAGTGAAATGACTATTAAAAGCAGTAAATTGGTTTTCAAATTAGCTCCATTTACACAAGTACATTCCTAGAAGGGCTCCACACACACCTCCAAAGCCTCGGCACAATTTCACAATGGCTGGACTCTGAAGAACTTTCATTCCGTGGGGTTCCCTTCAATGAACAACAAATCGCTTCTCACAATGGTAAAATAAGATACATTTGTAATAATATATTTGATCATTTATAGTTTCCTTGGCCCCGTCTCACAACAGTACAAAATCTTTTAAAAAAATGTATGGAGACGTTCAAATTCACAAAACTCAACACCATCAAAAGCCTGGCATTTGCAATGGTATGAGATCACCTCCAAACCTGTTCATGGGAGGTCTAGACCATATGTGGTGGGGACACAATCTGGGTCCCATCCTAAAAAGTGCAAGACTTAAAGGATTGTCTCCTAATACTTTACTGTATCTCAAAGCCAGCTACCTTCAATGTCCAGGGGAGTCCCTAAGATCATAAAGCTTAGATTATGCCATGCTTGTGTAAAGAGATTGATTATTTGATTTGATTGATTATTTTATTAAACAAAAAATGTAATAACTATGACAACCTGCCACTTCTACACAAATCTAGGTCAAACAATGTAAATCTGGCTGTATATGGAGGAAAGAAATTAAATTGTCTACCAGTTCCGCAGCGACTAGGCTAGACATCTACGGCCGAATCTGAGCTCGGGTAAAGTCATACAATACCTGTCCTGGGGTTGTTTTAAGAAGTTAAATTCAAAATAAAATCTATGTGAGCGGGCACATTCTTTTGGACGGAGAATGAAAAGGCCGGGCTATTCTGGAGGCTTAATGGTTTGGTTGGAAATGCTTTGCGAAGGCTTAGTCTTCACTCGGCTCGTCTCGAGACCGGAGGAACTTGACATTCCGAGAAAAGAGAGACAAACAGAAAAGTGCAGTGAGATGTTTTTGTTTCATCAGACGGCAGCTATAAGGGATCAGCTCATAAATCCTGTGGGCTGTGTGGTACCCACTGCAAAGATCTGAAATAAATCAACATGAAATAGACAGGGAGCCAAATACTTCAGCCCAAGTCCAAGTGTAAAAATAACTGCACCACAGCAGGTCAGAACACAGGCGTGTCCACTCAGTAACAGGTATATACTAAACTATGCTAAAAGGCTGACAATGTGTTTTTCCTCTTAGCTAAGATTGATTTTGGCAGATGTGGACACAAAGACCTAAATGTGTCTGACATGAATTCAATTTGGGTTTCACAACGTGCACCTGTGGCACATTCACTAGATACCAAATTTTCTACCACTGATGCTTTACGGGTCATGGGGCAATGGAGACCAGGACCATTAGTCCAAATTAGCTGTTTAATTGCAAAGACAACAGTTAAAGATATATGCTAACAGATGTTCACTTTGGACAATTCAGTGTCACCAATTCACCTGATGGAAACAAACATGCAGCGTCCACAATCATATGCACTTTTTACGTTATAATACAATCTTGAAAAGTACAGGTGGTGGTCACAATTATTCAGTTTGTTTTTTAAAATATATTTCTGGGCTTTTTATTCCTTATATATTATTATATATAGATAGTGAGGTAATAGGGAGAAGTGTGGGGAAAGACATTCGGTAAACTGCCAGTGTCCAGATTTGAACCCATAATGACCAAGAAGAACTCTATAAGCTCTGCAAATGTGCTACATATAGGCCTGTCACAATAATTACTATTTTGACTTATCGTTCAGTATATAAAAATGTATAAAGAAAATTGTATATATCAACTTACTGTTTGGAACCTACTCAGTAATTATTTGATGTTCATTTAAAGAATGTATTAATACTGTCCTGTAGATCAATTACTTTATATGTTTTGATTGTTTGTATTTATTTATTGCTCCTTTGTTTTAAAAAATTATAAAAACATATTTATATTTATAGATTTATAGAATTATAAGGTTACTGATATTGAAAAGGATATAAACTGGGGTTATTATGCCCTGAGTGTATAAAATGTCTACTCAATATTATTGAATATTGAGATATTTTTTGAGGCAATATATCGTCCTTCAAAATGTGTTATTGTGACAGTCCTAGCTGCATGCTCTGCCAACTGAGCCAAACCGTAGCTCTACTCTTATGCACTATTCAATTGAAAGTGGCCTTACTACTTTGTACACTGCCTTGGTACAACAGTGGGACTTTTAGGCCTTTTTGGCTCCAACATTTTATAAACATTCCACTAAGAAAAGTACAGCAATTATGTGGCTCTGACCGAATCCCAAATTCAGAGTCTTTTGTTTTTTTTAACTTCATGAAGGATATTTTGGTAATATTTCGTCAGTATACGTAAAAACGACCTGTTCATAAGTGTATGCTGCCTCCACAGAGACAAAGAGAATGGCTGAGTGTGCTTTCGTTTGTAGTCTGGATTATTGTTGTCGTTGCTAATGCTAAGTGGCAGCTGGTCCTCCCTTCATCATTGAACTTTAACCGGCAGGGGGTTTTTAGTGTCCGCTCTGGGACACGGGCTGGGTCTCTTTGGGGAAAAGAGCTGAGGTGAATCAGGATGAATGAATGTGAGAGCTCAGTAATGATACGGACTGTGTGTTGGGGGGGCAAGGACACAGCTGTGTGGCATTACACTCACAGTAAACACAGATAAATGTTTCACGCTGACACTCGGACAAACGCCACATGGAGAATAGTCAGAAAAGATAGAAAGGTGACCACAAGATGTGAAAATAGACTACTAACATTGACACTTTATATTCAAGTGGCCACTGCTAAATATTTTTTCTAGGATATTCCTCAACTCTATCAGTTGGTTAACAGGTTAGTCCTTCTTGTGTGGGGCACAGTTTTACTTTTTAATACAAGATAGCTCTATCTCTAACTGAAATTCTATGGGATTTTACTTCGGACCCACAGAAGACTTTTGGATGTTTTTTCTGTATCTGGCATGTTTGTCTCACACTGAACCAGGGAAATTGGGCTAAAACAAGGTAAAAGTTAATTGATACAATATGGATTGAGTATACATCGACATAAAGGTACAGGTAACTGGTACAAGATGGATGCATTAGAATAAATGGTCTGACTGAACAAAAACCCCAATGCAGACGGACTAATATATCAGTGTAAATTGGAGGTAATAGTGAGCGTTCCTTACCTTAATCTGATCCAGCTTGTCTTACTTCAAAGTTGCCTTTGACGAAAACACCTGTAAAACACAAACAAACTAACGTACTTACAATCTGAATGTCATGATCTGATTATTCCCACTGGGTCTAACACATTTTCCGAGCTTCTACACAAGTTAGTTCAAGAAGCCATGAGACCTCCAGCAAGAAGCTTTGTCCCTTGTGTCACCAATGGCTTTATGCAGGGCTGTTGTGAGAATGCAAATACAGAGCCAACCATCGCATAAATGTAGACCACCACAACAACCATTATTCCACTGGTTCCCTTGGAGAAAGTGTGAAAGTTCCAACATGTCTAGAGGCCAGCGCTGGCTCAACACATGATTAATGACTGTTGGCTGACTTTGGGTTGTGAACCGAACACAATGATAGCTGCTAACAAGCTCAAGGAAGGCGTAAGACTGGAGTATTTTACTACTATTTGGTTTGGATTAGGACAAATATGAAAATGTGCATAGTTCAATAATTCTGAAGAACCCGCATTGCCTATGAATGAATGAATGAATGAATGTGGTGGTGGTTGGAGGGGCTGTAGGCGCAGACTGGCAGCCACCCCCTCTGTCAGTGTGCCCCAGGGCAGCTGTGGCCACCACCGGGTGTGACTGTGGAGTGAATGAATAATGTAATGTAAAGCGTATTTGAGTCTTGAGAAAAGCGCTGTATAAAACTAATGCATTATATTATTATCATGAAGAGAACTATATGACTGTCAATATTTACATTTCCTTGTTCAGAGTTAGTTGTCCTGACTATGAATCTGAACCAGAGCTAAACCAGATCTAAACCAGTGAAAACCCAAGACTAAATCATGGCAACAGCAGGTCCAATCAGGGACTGAACCAAGACTAAATCAGAATTGATTCAGGTTTCAACCAGGACTAAACTATGGTTAAACCAAGACTAAACTAAGGACTAAATCATGAGTAGATCAGGCTTTTTTCATTTGGTCACAATTCTTTGGTCACATTTAGTTTTCCTCAACAATCTTGCTTTTGTTGATATAACGATAACAATCAACGTGCAATATCTTGTTCAACCCTAGTTAGGATCAGGAATGTATACAGTCAGACTTCTTGTAATCGGATAGTGAGCTAACTTACAGTAAATCAGATCTGGGAAGACTAAAAGCACCGAGGGGTCTGTTTCCATGGGCTTGTGAAGCAGGATAAGGCTGAAGCTAATGCTCTTACAACTCAAGGTTCGAAGGGGTCTACAGACACATGCAGACACATGACGGCTAGGTTTGACCTTGTGTGATTGGTGGAAGGTAAATCCTGCCCTATTATACATTGTAAATAAAATAACAGTCACACATTCATTTGGATGACCGTACTAACTTATATAGATTGAACGTAATATAAAATTGCGCACCACAACATGAGAAAATGTTGAATACTGTGATATTGACCAAAAGGCCGAGGACTAAATTAATGAAATCATGAATAAAATTTGTCTTTTAAATATAATAATAATATATGTCAGATTTAGGATCATGGCAATAGATCTATGTCGAAATGAATATTGCATTTGCTGATATTGCTCTACGCTATATTGTGCAGGCCTAATCTAAAAACCATTTAGGGGTGAAACAAGTGGCCTCATCCCACATTAAAGTGTCTATGCTCCTTCCATTTGGATGCTTTGTTGAGTTCATATTTTCCCTGCTGTTCTGTGGCAAACTCAACCGTTTGAAGAATCAGCGTGGGTCCAGTTATGAAGGCAGTGCTCAGTGAGGTCCTCTGTAGGTCCAGGTCTTTGAGGAACCCGCCAGCGCTCCCAGGAGGTCTGCCTAAGCCGTCGCACTTTAACCTGTCTTCAATGGCCCCGAACTGCCTCATACTTCATAAGGAGCCATACACAAGAGACCAAGGGGTAAACTAGGTCAACTGACTTAAATACTTTACCAACCGGATGAGTCCTAGCCATATTGCATATACAAGTTCAAAAAGATTAGTAGATTTAAACTTATCAATGCAATGTTGCTTAGGACGTATTCTATGCTCCTTTAATAAGTCTAACATTAAAGGCAGTATAGCAGTGTATCTATGGGCCTTAGGCGGAGTGCACCTAGGACAACGGCCAGTTACTCCCAGGGCTAACACAGAGACATACACAGACCATTCGCAACAATGGCCTTGAACTAGGGCTGCACAATATATTGCAAAATTATGGTTATCGCAATATCAGCAAACACAATATCCGTATAGCAAAAATCTAAATGTATTGCAATGACGCCAAGGCCATTCATGTGACTTAGATTTACAGCCCTCAATGAAAATTTGACAATATCATGATTTCCTTAATTTAGTTCTACTTTGGCCATGTTCAATTCAATTTGATTTGTATAGCCCTTTACCAAAACACAAAGTTGCCTCCGAGGGCTTTAGGGCTGTGCAATTAATCGATTTTCCATTTCAATTCCAATTATTGCTCCTCTCAATTACAAAAATAATCGAGAAAAACAATGAACTCATTTTGAATTGTGTCATACAGCTGAGGCTAAAATACAATATCTAATTTTGAATAAAGTTGACGGCTTGAGCTAATGTTGAAAAGATATTCCATGTATTTCTTCAGTTAAGATTAATAAATATAAATTCAACCAAATAATTTGATAATTTACTCAATGAATAACCGTTTACAATCGTGATATGAATTATTGTAAATAATCGTGATTCAATAATCGAGCAGCCCTACATGACGTTGAACGGTTTCATTATGTAACAGTTGTATGAACATGGTTGTTTGATTTTTATAAGAATAACCAGTGCACTCCTGTCTGTCTGAATCTCTTCTGGTTGGCTGTGGTTGTTACATCACATCTTAATACTATAATTACATGTTCAATGCCTCGGGTACCGTTTGACGAGTGATTGTACTGTATTCATGCCTTATTGGAGGTTTGCCGGGAGGACATCCAGCATGCAGTCACACGCCGCTCTGCTCGGCCCCGGGTGAAAGGAAAGTGGTGATTACTCCAGGAGCCAGCCTAGGTGGGCCAGCCTGGTTCTTCTATTTGGTAATGACTGGTGTCTGAGGATGTGTTGAGAAGGGATGTGAAGGGATGTGTCGGACATGTCTATAAAACGGCACATCTCTGTAGTATCTCCTCTTGTTTGGTGGAAAATTACCATCCCGAGTGTTTCAGCACAGCTCATCGGGCAAGAATGTGAGCAGGTTTCCACCTCGCAGAGCAATTCACAGGCAGCCAATGAGGAGCGGGGCCAGGCGCAGAGCTAAGCCGCACAGAAAGACTTCATTCTTGGCCCAATGGTCCCGGGACTGTGGTTCTGTTTCCAAAGAAAGCCAGGCACCTCCAGAATGAGTGTAATTTATTCTACAGAAATCGGCGAATGTCCGGACACATGTGGTCAGTTCAAAACTAACAAGCCCTAAAATTATTTTTGACAAGTAAATGGGAGGAAATGTCCTTCAAAATGTCATAAGAGAGATGCAGTTTATAACACATGCATTTGCATTTATAAGCTCCACAGCATCCTATTCAGGGTTGGCTGAAAAATGCATAAATAAATAGTAATACATTCAAAAGAAATATGTAGAAGCATCACACTACTAGGGTGGGGGTTCAATCCTTGCTCCGAAACAAACTGTCCATGTTCATACTCTCTTGAGCAAGACACTTTCCTGCTTACCTCCAGACACTTCTGCTTGTAAAATGGTTCCAGGATGCTCCGGGTTATTCTGTGCTGGACTTTGAGAACCCAACTACTTAGAGCTACATTGTCGGGCTGTAACGATATGTATCATAATACTGGGGCGGGGATTCAATTCGTTTTGTGATTGGATAATATCATATCATTAACTTTATAATAAGGTTAAGTTATGCCTCAAGGTCTAAGCTTAGCCTTTGTCTGTTACATTTAGAATCATCAGGCTATTATAAGTTATTATTTGCACTCATGAGAACATTATTTCCACTCAAGGCAAAGTCACAACTTTTGGGAACTGGGATATGGAATAAGAGAATATAGGGCTTTAACAAAAATAGAATAATCTAAAAATAATAAAGCTCTCTGAAACATACTAAAATGGCATTAGATATATTGCTGAAAAGTTCAACTGACCACAAAGGTCAATAAGTACAATTCTACAATTATTTTCTAATTCAAACTTCAACAGAATTGTCCTCAGTACACAGGAAAACACCCACCAGCCTCACAGAGAATGTGAATGTACCAAAGAGAGAACAAGCAGGCCAAGCAGAAATGCAGCCCAACCAGAACAACTGTAGCTCATTAATTATTAGAGATGCACAGATATATCGGCCCAACATCATTATCAGCCGATTTGGACTGATATCGGAATCGACCTGTACCTGATGGATGATGTTAATCTGTTGTTCGAAAAGAATAATTTCTAATATTTAGGGATAGAAACAGCGGAAAAGTCTAACTTTCGGGTGACAAAATCCAATATATATATAATTTAAAGCTGATATTTATTTGTTGATTTCTTAGCCTACTAAAACATGTTTACAGAATATCGGTATCGGAATCGGTATCAGCCAAGAACTGTATATATTAAGGGAATATCGGTGCATCTCCATTAATTATGCCTGATGATGTCACAGAAGTATCGACAGCCCTATCTGGACTAACTTTAACTCTTCACACGTCATTTGGACTGGTCAAGTGTAACAGAGCATAAGTCCTCTTTAAAACCTATTCAAACAGGTGGTTCCACAAATCTACCCCTGAGGACTAAACCAATGACAGCACATAGTAGAAAGGAAGAGCACAGTGTATCAGAGCGTGTGTTTACTGCTGTCTGGACAAACCAACAATTAGCCTGTGATTTACACCCACTGGACCAGGTGAGGCTGTCGGCTACACAGGCAATTACAGCCATTTAGCTGCTGTGTAGAAAGGGCAGAGACAACAGAAGTGACCTTAGTGACCGGCAGGAAGTCAATATGGTTTTCTGACCCTGATGTCTCAGAGAACAGGCTTTGTTCCTCTTTAAAGACTCAGGTCCAGACATGTGGATTTAAAGAGATAAACAACTTTGAAACATCTGGACTTTTTCACTCAAATCTGCTTGGTACATCACATCAGATACGAGAGCTGCACATTATGTTCCAAATACAGTATATTTTAATTGCTTATATGTGAAGATATTTTTTTATTGTCACATTAAATAGAACACATTTTGAGGGGAAAAAACCTGAATTAATCATAATGTTCACGACCTTCACCGTCGTGAATCATAATGTTATTGTATAATAAAGTCTCCAAATCAACTGGGGACTGCATAAAAAAGAATAAAAATCATGAATTACTAAGAAAAAAAGCTATTCTAATAATAAATATAATACATATTTTCTTCATTCATTATTGTTTTGTAGTATTATATCATGTATTATGCCACTATTACTACAGTACATTTTAAATGGAGGACTGTCAGTTGCGGAGGGGAATAAATAGACTTTTACAATTCATGGTTGGAGCACCAAACCACGACTGATATGACGAAGCCAAACAAAGAACTGCTACATTATCAAATTAATTTAACAAAATATCAAAATATAATTGATATATTTTTTAATGTTTTTGTACAAATATAGCAGCATCTATTATGTTTTTTAGCGTCCCTGTGTTGCTTTTACATTTTTCTAAAAGGCCCGCCCACTCACGGCGATACTACCACATGATTGGTCAGTTGGACGGCTCAGTGGGAGCAGTACGAGATGGATTTTCATGAGAAGAATCCAGCTTGATAATAGATAATGGCGTGCAGGCACTATAGACTTGAGAGGGACAGTGGCCCCTACCCAAGAGATCCAAACACATGTCACCTTTTACCTGAACCCACCTCTATAGGCTAAAATAATGATGTTCCAAAAGTTAATGACAGTTAGTGTTAGCCCTGCGATTCTTTTTCTATCTACTCAAAACAAAAGGCCCCAAAAAGGCACTGTATATATGATATATATGGCTGGAGCGGTCAGGAGTGTAGGTGAACTCAACACATTCAAGTTGACCTAGATCCACACACCTGGCACAATGCACATGGTCCAGTCAGCAAAAACAACCAGGCAAATAATAATAATATCACATGGGAAACATTTGACCTAATCCTTAGTCATTAGATCTAGATCTGGAGAAAGTGTATATAAGATTTCAGAGTCCAAAAGTTTTAAATTACTGACTTAAGAGCCGTGACTCAGTCGCTAGAGCCCATATTCAGAGCCTGAAAAGCCTGGTTTGAGTTCGACAGTTTGCCACTTCCCATTGTTCTCCCTGGTTTCCTGTCAATAAAGCCATTAAAAGAATTCTATACAAAAAAGGGTATGAATATGAATCTACCTCAGTCACAAAAACATGATTATGATTATTGTGAGCAATGTCAGTAATGGCTTAAATGGGATTGAGAGTGATCTAAATCCATAATCCGTGTGCTTCCTCTGGGAAAACCTGACTGGCAAACTTCAACATGTCTTCAATTTTCTCATGAACGAAGCTTCACACCGTTGTCTGACACAGCATACAGTTGGACATAGTACAGTTTTTATGGATTGACCGGGTTATAATGTTCTGAGGCTTCGGTAGAAACCTCTGTGGGCCTCTGTTTAACGTTTAGAAATGTTCCCATGACTCAGACAATATGCTGCAGGTGGATCATGAGTGGGGTCGGTGTTGGTGCTCGGAGGTTGCTGAAGAGCCTGACTGAGGCCGTGGCTGGATCAGTGCACAGAGACAGCTGAGGCTTACAGAACAGTTGGTGTAAAACACATGTGTCACGCTCCACGGCTAAGACAGGGTGAGGTCGCATTCACTCAAACCTCCACCTCAGAGACGGTCATGTGAAAATATAAAAGTTGGGGTATACCGTACGCACCAAGCAATGATTAAATGTTTTGACCTGTTAAGACTGATCATGATCAATGTTGTTAACTGTCAATATAAAAGCTACAGACCTATGAAAGAATGCATGCATGTCTACAGAAAGGTCTGAACACTATTTTGTGAATTCAGTGAGCTTCTGTACGAGTAGATTATCGAAAACAGCATCGTATGTCAAAAACTAAACATAGAAAATAAACAACTCTGGCCCACATTTGCTATTATTGAATAACAAGCCTAATCTGCATTATATTAGAATTAATTCATAAGCAGACTCCACACTGCCACCTCTTGGAGAATGGGGTCATCTATCCGTGTGCAAACATACACACAACCATGAAACATTAATTGATTCATGGTTTTATCCCTGGAATAATTGTGCTCGCATCCATTTATCAGCAATGATAAATTAAGACTCTTAAAATAATGTCATAAAATACTTCTGTGTAACCTGAACAGAAGCACTTTGTAAAAATGCTGACTTTGGTCTAACCTGTTTGTTAATACCATCATTAACACACAGTCATAAATCAAGTCTGAACTAATTATCTTTTCACAATGAGACAGACGTCAGCAGCCTCAAATTCAATACTCACCCTGGTACAGTTTGGGCCTGATCCCGGGGCATGTCCATACAACGATGACAGCGTTACATAAACAGTGAGCTGCAGGGAGAGAACACACAAAACGACAAGAGGTAAATCAGTGAAGTTACACCTGCGGGACGTAATAATGATGATCGTTTGTCAAGCAGAGGTCCGCCCAGGGGCAGGAACAAGAACAACCATACCTCCACTACCACCACCAGAGGCAAGGAAGTGCCAGGAATGTGTGGAAGCTGACAGATACAGACACTATGTACTGTGTGAGGGGATGGAGGTAAAAATATTGTACACTTTGGCGCTGATACAACTAGAAGCCAGAGAATATTGGGACATTTTCAGAGCGTGAGTTCGAATCCGGCTCACGACGTTGAATGTCACTCCCTGAATTTCTCCCTGATTTCCTGTTGTGATACTGTCCTGTCAATAAAAGTAAAAAAAAAAAGTCCCAAAAATATCTAAAACAATATTAGATAATGAATAATCTTATTCTGTGGTTTCAATGATAAAACTATTTGAAGATAATAACTTAAAATTTGTATTCATATCTGTAACAAGTATTTGCACTACATATACAGTACAGACCAAAGGTTTGGACACACCTCTTTCAATGAGACATTCATGACTATTGACATTGTAGATTCACACTGAAGGCATCAAAACTCTGAATGAACACATGTGGAAATATGTACTTAACAAAAAAGTGTCAAACAACTGAAAATACGCCTTATATTCTA
>JAVQKC010201990.1:0-23748 GCA_036025475.1 Philypnodon macrostomus | reverse complement strand
AAATTTAAAAATCAAAATTTTGAAGATAAGAACCACACTCAGTTGTCATATGCACAGCTAAACAGAACAGTTTTCAGCCTGGACTTAAACATTGTAAGAGTAGAGGCCAGTCTAACATCTTCTATATAGTATATATCATGTATATTGTGAAACCCCTGAGCATCAGAAAATAAATATAATTGTATTTGTAAACTCCATGATCAAAATGAGCTAAATGAATGCTTCTAACTGAACTGAACTTGTTATGTTGAGTGTTTGTGCCTGTTGTTCAGAGTAAAGCATCTTCTGTTAGTGGAACCGTGGGGGTTTCCTGCACGCCCCGAGAATCCCAATCCCAGCTCCATCCCAGTGTGGATCCGAGCAATGGGAGCTTTTATGAGCCCCTTCAACCCTCTCGCTGGGTTAAGACTCGCAGGCCCCCTAGGTTAGTACACATAAACATGGATCAAATTTATAATTTAGACGAAGTACTATGGAATAAAATGTATAATCTACTGTTTTTTGCTTTTGCTTGGTTCTCTTAAAACACAGGCCCAATGCTGGTGCAGACAATTAGGTCAGATTTTAAGCAAAAATACTCCTCTGTATTTGAGGACAATACTGTGTCTGACTACATCTACCACCTGAATGCACAAGATCCAAGGTAGACAATTTACAAAAGACATGCATTACATTGTCCATGCTCTGACGTTACGCTTGTTTTTGACTATCAGTGGAGAAACAGCGTTCAAAAACATGACAGTTCCTTATGGTTGGGCGAAGAGACCTATGCTTGAGAGAATAGAACAGGTCCAGGCTGACATTCCCATTTCCTTCATTTATGGATCACGCTCCAGCATTGACAGTGACTCCGGATATGCCATCAAGATAACCAGGCCAGATGTGGAAATCAAAGTGAGTGCACTAAATACAATATCTTAATATGTACATATAATATTGTAATGCTTTTATCTTATTTACCATAATGGCATTATTTGTGTGTTATTTAGGCTAATGTGGCTTAAAGTCGGGTTAAGAAGCCTATGTCACACCAAAGTTTTGAGCAGTAACCTGTTTTGTATATTTGTTAGGTGATCAGAGGAGCTGGACATTATGTGTTTGCTGACCAGCCAGATGACTTCAACCAGACTGTCCTTCAGATCCTCATCAAGGTGGACGAAACAGTCAAGATGAGTCCATAAATCGGCGCGGACCACTCATGTAGACTATACTTCAAAAGGTGCAGAGATGGACTCTTCACTAATATGCACTTTATTCTTTACTTGGCCTACCACCGTTTTTTCAGGTTTGTATTTACATCTAGTTATTCTGGGGTTGGCCAAGGATCACAACACATTACAGGGTCTCTGGTGTAAATATGATGTAAATAAATCCTTAATGCAGCTTATTGCCCATGTGTTTTTGTTTCTACCATTATACAACCAGATGCACCATTCCAGTTTCTGGGTAAATGTTAAATCTTGTACAAAGTTAGAAATAATCTCTCAAGAGAATCCTGCTTTCATGGAAAGTACGTAAATAGCTTTATTTTTGTGACCCCTTACCCACTTTTGGATTCCTATCAGAGACAAAGAAGTAGAGTAAAGGCTCCATGTGTTTCAAGAAACTTTCTGTACTCACGGTGGTATTCTTTTGGTCCCCAGCAGAGGGCAGCAGAGTAACAGTTCACTGCACATCCCCCTGAGAGCAGAGCAGAGCAGAGCAGGGAGTGCTGACTATCACATGCTTCATGCATATGAAGTTGAGTGGACCACTCAGGAGACCTGGCCAGTGATGCTCTAAGAGCTGTACAACACTGAGCTCAGCGCTAAGTCACAACTGGGCTGACAGAATAAGGTCAGATGAGTAGTGAACTAAAAATAGCACCTGTGTTTTAAGCATCTTCATCAGGAATTTAACATCTTTGTGGAGCAATAGTCTGGGATTGTGAGTTTTTAAGTAACCTTAATGACTACATCTGACCAATAAATAAATACATTTATTAGGCCCAAATTATTTCTTTACATGTTTAGGTATATTTTCTTCAAACAGAGGTAAAAATTGTCAAATGTGGTGACATTTTATCATATTGTGTAACAACCGCAGCCTTTTTAATAGTTTCTGCCACTACCCCTGCCCATCATTTATGAGACATCAACCCACCGGGACTGTTTCCTGGCAACGGGTCGCCGTGGAGAAGTCGGATGGCGCTTGTGCAGGAAGTGATGCTGAGCTTTGGACAGGGAAATTATGTGTTGCTTGTTTTTCTTGAGACTGGCTGGCTGCTTGTCAAATCAACAGGAGCCATGGATGGTACATGTGCACAGCCTGCTGGGGTGTGAAACGTGTACAGGCCTCTGCCATCCCATTATACGCGGCAGGCTTATTCCTCTGTCTATGTATTGCTGTCACCCACTCAGTCACATGGCTACATCTGATGAGGAATGATGAACCGAGTTGAAAGCCTGAAAATAGATACATAAAAGGTGTGCACACAAAAGCGCACACTGTCGGTCTGCCATCTGTGTTGTCTGAGCTCCCAGTTTGTCTTTAATCAACACAACCACATACAGTTTTGTGCAGTCAAGAGCCGTCATAAGCTTGTGCAAAGTAACTCTTCACTTTTTCAAGGCTGTGTTGATTGAAACGGTTTAACAGACAAAAAGTAAACAAAGCGCTGCAGCAGGAAGGCCATCCTAATAATAAGTGGCTTTACAAAGTTGAGCTCCTTGTTTTTCATGCTGTGATTAGATAAATGACTACAACATGGAGATAAATATTCAAAATGATGACTATATTCACATTCAAATATATGTAGATTTAGCACAAGGATGGTTATGTTTTCACTGCTTGGCATTGGTTGGGTGTGCAGTTAACAAGACTCAAAATGTAAATTCAGATCAGTCCCTGGGTTTACATCCAGAACACCATCTAGATCCATGATTGTACCATTGTGGGTAGTAAAGGCTAGGCAATCAGTTTGAATACACATCTTGACATATGTGTTTACGATTGCAAAATACTCCTTGACAGAGGTGTGCGCTCTCTCAGTTTCCATTTTTGCTTTCTATTTTTTTTATGTTGAAGGCAAATCATGACATACAAGTAGCAACAAGTCCAGATTAGCACACATTTCAGACATGTCACTAGTCTACACCCATTGCAGTTCTTTATGTTCTTACTGCCTCCTACAAGCGCTGATCAAACGCACAATCATTTTCCTGAAACGTCACATAAAATTCATCTTTTCAGTAAAAACCCTCTAGCAGCTCTTACATTATGCCAGTGGGGACAGCATTAGTGATCATTGAACAAACCAACAGGGATTTGCCAGCTGCCCCCCCCCCAAAAAAAAAAAGAAGTGGTGATGTAAGAGATAAGTATTCACATTGAAAATAAAAGGAATCAAAAGAGCCATTGAGACATTTCACAAAATTCAACACATGCTTTGAATGAATGATGTCACGATGGCTGACTGACATGCTAAACTGAAACAGGAACAGGCATATCATACCATAGCAATGTATCCCTATAGTTTTTACACTTAATGGTGTCTGTGGAACATTGCATCTAACAGCCATTAGTGACCATTTTCTTGAATCCACTTCACTGCAATTCTTATTATTCTTTTCCAGTCTGGCTAAATGTTAAAAAAGAAGCTTTTTTATTTTAAGTAATGTATAGATTGCTTGAATTTGATGTATTCAGTCTGTATTGTTATGAAAACCCAAAAGATGAGTAGTGTTAGATTTAATTGATTAGTTTAGTGGATTGTTGACAATTGTGGAAATATAATGATATTGTGGTTACATCAAGTTTGATTGACTGGCTTCTTCCTGATTAACATTCTGCATCTGTTGTCACTCTCACAGTTTGTTGCTTCTTTTCAGGACTGCTAAGATGAATAAAAAATAGTTCAATTGACCTCTCCTCTCACACTTTTCTCACGCTTCTGAGGTGCCCATAGCTCACTCCATTTGTCCTTGGTTTCTCATTGTACGAGACGGTTTTAGTAACAAGCCTAGAGTCATCACAACACTGGAAAACTGTGAGCTGTGGATGACCATTTTTTACATACACAATCCTGTTTGCATATGAAGTAAAAGTATGTCTGGGGTACTTATCCATGCAGATACTCTCACAGGCCACTTTATTAGGACATAATAAAAT
Organism: Philypnodon macrostomus; assembly: GCA_036025475.1. Taxonomy (NCBI): domain Eukaryota; kingdom Metazoa; phylum Chordata; class Actinopteri; order Gobiiformes; family Eleotridae; genus Philypnodon; species Philypnodon macrostomus. The sequence goes on along the minus strand of JAVQKC010201990.1, from coordinate 19,599 downwards.
GGTCTTGGTGTGGTCTTCTGCTGCTGTAAGTCATCAGATTTGAGTTTTCACAAATTTTAACTATTAAAAACATAAAAGAATAGCCCACCTGGCTCCAACAACCACTAATCTAGTGATTTCAATTATACCATTTCTTCTCTCAAATGCACTTCTGCAGGTTTGTCTTAAATACATGGCTATGAGTATTCTGACTTCATGCTTGTAGCTCATGAGTAGATAAACCTAATAATAATGCCTAATGCCTAATAATAATAATAAAATGGACAGTTTGCAATAGTGTTATAATGTAATAAATGCTCAAATACTTCAACTTTCTTCTAAAATATGACCAGCCTCAGAATGAAACTGTACAAAAGCTCAAATGTTTGCTGATGTACTTATAATAATAATGCATTAGTTTATACAGCGCTTTTCTCAAGACTCAAAGATGCTTTACATTACATCATTCATTCACTCCACAGTCACACCCGGTGGTGGTAAGCTACTTGTGTAGCCGCAGCTGCCCTGGGGCACACTGACAGAGGGGGTTGCTGCCAGTCTGCGCCTACAGCCGATCCAACCACCACCACATTCATTCATTCATTCATAGGCAGGGTTAAGGGGCTTGCCCAGGGACACAACGACAGCGTGTGCTTGGACGGGGACTCGAATCACCGACCCTCTGGTTGAAGGGCGAGCACTTACTCACTGCACCACTGCCGCCTGGTAGATTTGGCCGTGGTGTCTACAATGGATTACATTGATGCACGTGCCCCGTGCCACACATGACACTATTCTTGGGACACACATATTCACAGCATTGAGCTAACCCTTTGGAAGGCAATGTGTTATCCCACCTGCTCACTTGTGTAAATCTCCTTGTGTGTTTGTTTACATCCCTTAGTGCACTTCCACCCCTGGCCCATATCTTTCTATCTGTCTGTGGGTTACACCAGTTTATTGCTAAAGCTTATCTGGTCTGATCTCATGTCCTACCAGCCGGCTGATGTGGAACAGTAGGCCAGACGTTACAGGGATTATGAGTCGCGTTTGAAGCCTCGAGACCATTCAGGAAAATAAACACATTGTTATGTGAAGTAATCTGGACGCGATCACGATTGTTTACACAGATGCTTTGAGGCAACAACAAACATGCAGCTGCTTTACAGTGCACACAAACAAAGATGAGACCAAAAGCTCCTTGACATTGTTATAATTTAATAGATCTCTATCATATACATACAGTACAATATGCTAAGGACAGAACTTATGGCACATCCATTTTTGTTTGTACATTTTGCATTTGCTGGTATTGCTGGGTGGCTACAGTAGAGTGACCTGGTACTGACATGACAGCAGGTGGATCTTAGTGGCTGAGAATAAGGTTGCTACAGCAAAACACATGCACTGTCAAGTTATATATTCCACAAATTCAGCTACACTGATTGATACATAAAAGAGCTGTGATGGTTGGGCTTGGTTGTGTTGGAATATGCTACAGTGGCAACCATTATCCAGGAAAACTTTTAAATACTCAAAGTTTAGACCCCAGTGTGTAGTCCATCTGTTCTTCTGTTCTTTGACTTTTAGCTTCTGGGGAAAACCTTTGAATATATTCCAAAGAGGAAAAGGATAATGATGTGTGAATCTATTAGGGTTCTACTGCAAGACAACTTTACTGCCAAGTACAGCTTACTAGTCTTAGGGTATATTCACATATGTACAAACTCCAGAGGGTAACAGAAATGAGTGTGCATTTCCTTTCCAAGCATACATTATATGATAGAAAAATAAAACTGTGATAGTGCCACCATATACTTAAGTGCTGCTGTCCAGCTGATTTTTACCTTCTTCTCACACCCATAAATATTTAATATTTGTCATAATAAAAAAACACAAATAAAAACAATTGTCTCAAAAATAATTTAAAAATAATGGTATTAAAAATATTATTAAAAACAACATAGATGGTATGTAACATGAGAGTGAAACTCCTCACTATTGTACAAAGTGATAGAAGTGTGGACAAACACACTTGTGCAAGAGCAGAAAGTGTCACTGTGCACCTCATATTTTTCTATGCATTCCTCAAACAAAAGGGCCATAAATACAGCAAAAATGCTTCTCATACATTTGTGTGGCACTAGGCCTGCTTCAGATTCTTTTAGTCCAAATGTGCAACACATGCAACTGCGTGCAGTTCCTCCTGCCACAGCCACAATAAACTAATAGCTACCAAAACATAATTATAAAACATAATGGTGACATCCAATAATACATGTTACACATTTACATGCACACCATAGTCCAATGCTACTCTTATAAAAGGAATATTCTATTGTGCGTTTTGTGAATCTGGCCTTACTTTTAAAGCGTTTATCACGCATGCAATAGCATGTAGGTAGAAATACTGTATATGTTCTATATATAATTTTAAGAGTGCACACTGGAGTACTGAATGCATGTAATCATGTGCAATGGCTGTACATGTGCAAGAGGAAAAAATAGGTGAGGCATGTACACTGTACAGTGGGTCACACCGTAAGTCTAGATGACTTGACAGCAGCTGTGAGGAGTGGGGGTGCAGAGAAGACCCTCTTTTGGACTGTGGTGGATATTGACAGATAGAGTCTTGTCACTTAAGGGCATCTGCAGTACACGGTTCTTTATGTTCCTGTGGTTCTCCCTGGCCAAGTCCAGTTCTCCCAATCTCAATGTCCCAGAACAAGTACTGTCAAGCAGTGGGTCTGCAAAAGTGTCACCCATTGTAGGCTGTTGCTGTGAACGCTGTTGGTACGAGTTCCCTCTGGGCGAAGGACCACCAAGAAGTGAAACCTTATCCAAACTACCTGTAGAGCCGCCCATGCACATCCTCCACACGGGCCGGTCCTGAGGGTCACCCCTGCCCCCTACATCACCTCCTCCGGTCAAGTTATGGAACTGAGAGCTTAGGCACAGACTCATCAGCTTCAGGCTCTCCACCAGGCCGTTAGCTTTGGGCGTGCCTTTTCCCTGACCAGGACATGAACCAGGACTGGTACAGTTTGGACTCCCCTGCCCTGTGCCCTGTCTCTCCCTGCCCTCCTGCCCATCTCTGTTCCCTCCTGCAGTGTCCCGTACAGTCTGTTTATGAGGGCCTGCTGTTTCCTCATCACTAGTTTCTGAGCTGGGACTCAAAGTGACTACAGTTTTAGGTGAAAGCATTATCTGTGAGGGAGATGGTATTCTAGAGTTCAGTGTGAGGCTGAGGCTGGGTTTTGGTGGGCCGAGTCCAAGCAGTTCTTTACTGTCCTCCTCTTCCTCCTCGCTCTCCTCTTCGTGGATCTGGTTGAGCACCGGCGCACTCATTCTGGATGTCAGACGGTTCCCGGAGGACGAGGATTTGCAGCGCAGCAACACTTGTGTAGGTAGTGTGACTGGAGGTAGACATTTCCCTTCTCCTTCCTCTTCTTCATCTTCCTCCACACTGAAGAGACTAGGACTGCGTGGTTTACAAGGTCCCCCGGGTGCCAGTGGGCCCAGACGGTGCGGGGCGGACTGGGGTTTTCCCAATGGCCGAAGCCCTCTTTCTGAGGCTTGTCTTGCTGGCTGCTGGTTAGACACTGGAGTGTGGTTCTCATGGCGTTGGCTTACGTCCAAATAGGCAGTTTTTGGTCTGGGGCCTTTATGGAGACTCTCAGCACTGCGAGCAGGAGACTGAGGTCCTCCGGGATGGGAGATAGGATGGCCCCCGAACCCATCACTGACGTCCTGGTGAACATCCACTCTGGTGGGCCATGATTGCCTGTAGGCAAACGCAGAGCATTACATATACAAGTGTACCTAAGTGAAATGTCAACACGTATAGTCAACTAGTAGTATACTCTACAAGTTATATTTTCAAGGGTATTAAATGTTGTGAAATAAACTACCTTTATTAACTGGAGTGTTCATTGAAGATTTTAGCTTACAAATGTAGATTTCTTCACCAGAGCCATGAAAAATTATGCTGTATTTTGGTTTGTATGCATTTTAAATAATCTGCCTGGTAACCCATTGTCATAGGAAGTCTAGATCTAGCAAATTACACCAAGACATGGCAGAAATGTGTTTTTTTATAATAAATATCAATGGTCCTGTTATGCTTTAGAGTTTAGATACTATATATTATTTATAGAAAATCAACAAAATTATTTCTGTGTGGCTGTACCTGAACTGGGCCTTGCTGGGGCTGGGCGAGCGTGTCTGGCTGGACTGCTCCTTCTCTTGCTTCTCCCTGAGTGTTCTCTCTGCCAGCAGGAAATACGTGGCCGTGATGTGGTTGTACTGATTTAACTCCAGCGCCCTGAGAAGAGAGATCACTATTATAAAACTTGTGAAACACAGTCCCAGAACAGAACAACTGCATTAGCGGCACCAATGAATAAAAAAAAATGACAGGTGTGAAGATTGCATTTGACACGGCCACTGCTCGCTGGTTATAAACGCTGAACAAAGTGTGGATGTCCATTCATGATTATGATAATGATTAGGTTTGGTTTTGCATCAATTGTTTACCATGGCAAATTGTTAATAGACTTGACGAGAAGAACCATGTACATACTCAGTAATGTTATCTCGGTCTGCGATGCCCCCAAGTACCATTCGCTGAATAATGGAGCCATGTTCCTCTTCCGACAAGCTGCGATGGGACACCAGGGGGGTGGACAGCTTGGTGGCTGGAGAGGGGTCGACACCTTTAAGCCATCCGTGGCTTTCAATCTGCTCAAGGGTCGCGCGTTTCTTTGGGTCCCTCTGCAGCATATGGCCAATGAGACTACAGAGAGAAGCAAGAGTATTAGTATCGTGGTATAGTGGTGCAGTATTGAGAAAAAGTTAAATATAATTCTGGGATGATTTCAACCATAATATTCTTAACAATTTGAATTTGGGCTTGCTTTTACTTTTAACAGTTGAACAGAACAACAAAAATACAGTAATAATGGTACTGAATCAGTTAGCTTTGTAAAATGAGCATTTCTATCCGTTTAAACAACCTATGACCCTACAATGTGCCAATATTTGAAGACGCGAGGTAAATCAACACATCAAGTGAAATTTAGTGAAATTTATCAAGTCATGAAAGATCAGATGTGTTTGCAAAGCTACAGTTTTCAGGTTGTATTGGGCGCCAACAGTGTGTTAGCCCACTCTGCTTTGCTGCATGGCTAAACCCTCGCCATGATAAAAATAGAGGGCCCGATTTTAAAGGGTGCATTAGATACACTTAACGCTGCAGTGCATCTCCGAAAGAGCACCCAGAAGCAGGCCGCTCTCTCCTCTTTGCGTTTTCTTTTCACACATGAAATATGCAGCACCTGCCGAAGAGGAGGTCTGTGTTGGGCCTAAGTGTGTTACTTACTCTCTGCATGCACTTGAGATGTGAGAAGGGACGTTGTATTTACAGTCCATGATCATAGTTAGGGTCTCACTGTCGTTTGCCTCTTGGAAGGGAGGTTGACCGCACACCAGCATGAAGAGGATTACACCCAGACTCCAGATATCTGCACAAAAACAGCTATTTTAATACGTCTCGATCAAAAACAATATACAATCAGCAAGACAATTTACTTTTTTTTTTGTACATAATGCTGGTTTAGACAGGGGCATGATATGGGCTATGAATAAATGGGGAGGTTAAAATATTTTTCTGAGCCCTTATCACTGAATGGCTCAGAGAATCATCATCAACTTTCCCCTCCCTTACAGCTCCTGGGGGGTTCAAATAATTGACGAACTGAAGAAACTTTAGACCCCTTAATATAAAACGACAACCTTGTGCTAATATATCTATTAACTGTGACAAATCAACATCTTTTAGCTTAGTGACCTAGATATAACAGCAGTCTCCTGCTTAGCTGAAATGAAGCATGAATTCTATTTCATCACATAAACAGGCAATTGTTCAGGACGCATCTGTCCAGCCAAGATGAGAATTGTCGCTATTTCACACATACGAACACACACTCATGAACATATCCACGCGGTAAAGTGGGCTAGCATGTTCATCCCTCAGAGTTTCATACATGGTACAGTTCACCGGGTCTCAAAAGCTATTTATAGAACAACATTTTTTGCTTCTGGCGTTTACGACAACACTGGTCAACAGCATGGTCTACTGACACACATCCAGCAGACCTGTCTAGTCTAGTTGAACGTTAGAGACAGCAGCAGACGGCTTGTCATTGAATTGACCTGCTTCCAACACGCAGTCAGTGGAAGAACAGGCTCTGCACACAATGTAAAGTGATCCGTTGTGTGTATTTGAAAAGGGCATAAATCACAGAGGGCAGTAAACGCATCTTCTCTGCAACACGTTTTTATTCTATAGCACAAAAAGTAGCCTATTTTGAATCTGTCTTGTCACAATTTGCCACAAATTATGTAAATTTGGGTTGCTAATTAGTTAAGCTAATTCTCAGCTGGTGTTGTAAAAGACAAGACAATCATGCAATTCATTCAATATTAAATTTGCAGATGGTTGACAGTAGCCATCTTTAGAATTATAATGAATCCCAGAAAAGGCAATAAAGACTCTCAGCATGTGATAATAACTGATTATGAAGAGAAGATTAATATTAACAAATTGTTGAATTAGTAAAGCTAAAATAACTAATGCCAAATTGTTGATTCAATCGGCAACCTTTATTGTTATGCGTGTTTGTGTTTTCAGTCTACGGAGGTAAATGTGCCAGTGTACAGTGGGTGGTGAATACTTATTGCTCTGGCTGTGAAAGAGGCAGAATTGTCGCTGCTATAGTCCCCATAACATCTCACCCCTGGCCAATGTATCCTAGCAACCACAACCCTTTTCCCTCATTACTTGCGTCACAGAACCTCCAAACTTCCTTCCGTGATAACTTTATTTATAAACCAGATGGCTGACACAACGCTGGATAACACTATTTACGTCAATGAGCATTAGCATGATTGCCGCCAACTATGGATACTTACTGCTGACAGCTGGGTTCGTAAACATCCCTTTTCGCTGCCATGTTATACGAGTGCTTCCACAAGATAAACAGTAAGCTCTTTTTGTGACATGAACTGACAAAATAGTTATTCTCATTTAGTTGGAACGGCCTTAAAAAGTCCATTTTATGCATCTGTAAAAGACAATTTCATTCAACATTTCATTTGAGGTTGTGCACTGCTCACATCTTTCTGTCTCTTCATGCTCCTCTGGATTGTGGCGCTAAACCAGGTGAAAATAGTTACTAACTAGAAGCCAAGGCGATTCAGATCCACACCGAAAACAAATCATTTCATATTAGGATTAGTTCAATTTTATCAAAATAATTACATTTCAGAATGATCACATATATCTATATAGCACCCACCCAATATATCACAGTGTAAATGTCAAAGTAGTCATTCACATTACTTCCTCGTTAATTTTAAAAAGCTGGCACTGAACTTTCCCATCGCCTGCTCCAACAAGAGTTAAGCTAAGTGAGGACAGCGTTTTTATCTCTACCACAAAAAACTGGGCTACAGGCCATCTGGCTTTACACCAACAGACTCAACACCCTGCGGACTGAGCAGGTAGGTAGTCCAGGTCAGGTCAGGATATATCATGTATGCTGGCGTCCATTCTCCCATTCGACCACTATGCTCGAAAGAACACACAATTAAACAACCAAGCCGGATAATGCATGCGATTAAAAACATTATCATCTCAGCTGAATGAACAATGTGTAGTCAAGGACTGCGGAGGACAGAAGATGCACACAAACTGCGCATGCTCGCTAACATATGATTTAGCATCTGGGTCAAGAGCTCAGATAGCCTTTTCACAACACAACTCACACCGATATGAAACCACTATAATATCAAACAAAATATGCTGATAGATGGTAACCCCCATTGAGCACAGGGCTACTGTTGATTTGCTCAAGACAAAAAAGAGCCATTGTAAGCTATAGATCAGACATTGTATTTAATATCAAGGTGGTTTTAGAACGTAATTAGCAGCAATCATAATGTAGAGGCAATCATTTAGTGCAATTACAAGCATTGTTAGCATGAAGGCCTACACAATAGCTGGTGTTATATTGTTCCTCACCAATTAGTTAGAAGAAAATGGTGGCAATAAAATGTCAACAGTCAACGTTAACAGAAGGTCAGAATGAAGTCAAGGCTAACAGACTGTGAATAAGATTATGGTGCCAATCAAAGCAAATCTATAACCCTTATCATAGAGTCAATGTGGGTGAGCCTTACTGCAGGTTAGAAATGATACTGAATTAGCTAACCAGACTACAGTACATAGCAGAGGACACTGATATAGAGACACTAGCAATAAAGATTACACTAAAGACTCTGGACCATGACCTATTACAATGTTCCACTAAGCAAGATTAATGTTGATGAATTAAGACAACGTTGCATAACCCAGATTAGCGTTCATATATGAACTTACCTACAGCAGGAGCATCGTACTCATCGCCCAGTAAGATCTCCGGGGCAGAGTAGGCCAGAGAGCCACAGGAGGTGTTCAGATTTTTGCCCGGCTGAAACCTATTGCTAAAGCCGAAGTCTGTGAGCTTCACTATGCCTTGTTTCTCGAAAAAGACGACGTTCTCCGGCTTCAGATCTCTGTGTACCACGTGGAGTTGATGGCAGAAGGAGATGGCGTGAACAATTTGGGCAAAGTAACACTTGGCCACCTGAAAGAAAAGATCATGATGATGCTTATTCTCATTAGAGAGCGAGGGTGACCGGAGCCTATAACTGCTACTATGGGCCTTAGGTGGGGTACACCCTGAACAATGCCTAGATAGTCTGCAGAGGCATACACTTATAGACAAACCATTCAATCTCACCAGGGGCAATTTAGAGTCACCAATTTTCCTAACAAATGCATGTCTTCGAGGAGTGGGAGAAAACCAGTAAACCCATGGTAAACCCAAGGACATGCAGACTACAGACATAAAAATTGCAGGACTCAAACCCAAAACCTTCTTGCTCAAAGGCAGGTGCACTAACCATTCTGCCACTATGCTCCCCATATGAAACATACTATACACATTCAATCAATCTACACATTAACTCATATAGTAACTTTACTGTCAGTGTAGCTTACCTCTTCGCTGAGTCCACCCTCGTGTTTCATGATGCAGTCATACATGTCACCGCCGTCGCCCAGCTCCAGAATGAGGTAGAGTTTCGTTGCTGTGTCGATGACCTCGTATAAGCGGACCACATTGGGATGTTGCACCAGCTTCATGCATCGGACTTCCTGGAAGAGGTGACCCCGTGCCACCGGATCCAGCTTTGTCTTGTCAATTACTTTCACTGCAACCTATAACAAGTCATAAAATCAGTCAACGTACAGACATGCAACAATCATGTAAAGAAGTATGTTCGGAAGGTTAAAAACTAAAAAGATGTATAATACATTTCAAGGAACTGTATAATGCCTTTTCCCCCCCAAGCTTACTTTAATTGATTTTGAACAATGCAGGATTAGCATGTTTTATGACTTACAATATGCCGTATTTAGCAGAATTATGGAGTTGCTACTTTATAGACCTCTTTCCCATTGCTGGACATGCTCACTTTAATACTACAGCCAATGCAAACAATAGGAAGCAAGGCGGCTCCTGAGAAGGTCAGTCCCTCAGCATATATGGTTACACAAAAATGCTTGAGTCAAACAATAGAATAGAAAAAACAACTCTTTTTGAGAAATAAAACAGATCATATTTTATGTATAACATGAAATAAAAACTAAAAATTATGAGGAAGCTATTGTAATGGTGTTGGCTTTTGCTTATGAAAATAATGTACAGTATAATGTAAATCAGTTGTAACAATATTTACAGCAGTATTTCTTAGTATTGTCAGCTAGAAATGTTTCACTCGGTTTCAATCAAAGTGTACACATAATAATAGCCCTACCTTTTCTCCTGTGAACACATGCCGGGCCAGTTTAACCACAGCGAAATGTCCACGGCCCAGTGTCTTGTCGAGGTCATAGAGGCCAGCGATCTTCCCATCGCGGTGACGCTTGAGTCCTGCCATAGCTGTGGTGGACAAGGGCAGCTGTCTGTTGCCTTTGGGTGGCTAGTCAGTGACCCATCTCTCTTAGTATAACTGAGGTCAGTGGGGAGGTTGGTCACTTAATTCCCATTTTCAGATTATCTATGGATAAAATATCAAGTGAATACATGTTAGTTGTACAATAGTATTAGGAAGTATTAGTATTTCATTTACTACAGTCAATAGAGTTGAAGCAGAACATTCCTTACTGAAATTACATCTCAATAAACTTATATGAAATGACTTGCCATTACTATTCCAATTACATAAACAAGCACAAACAATCAGGGCACAAAATGTCCGAGGTAAAACTACATGATATTAAATACCACTGTTCTGACATGTGAGATCTGCACTCCATTCACAACCAGCAACTGTTCTGATTATGAAACAATGGCTTGAGGCATGGCATACGACTCCACTTCCAAGAAACTGGCAAAAAGTGTGGAAAGAACAACTGTTGAGCATTCCAAAGAGGTGACCCTTAACAAGGCGTGCCACGCTCACCTGGAATCACAGAGACAACACAAAACCAAATAGCAGTTGCCAGGGGAACATGCCTACCAGCATAACATGCCGCAAGATATAAAAATATATGTGTCTCTAACCCACACTGTGGTGTGTATGCAGCCCAATACAACACATAAAGGGCTCCCGAACAAGCTCTATGGGCTCTTTGTCTTTAAATAAGAAGTAATCTCAGCAACAAAGCGAGAAACAATGAAAGCCAGTGATGATGGCCTTTGGTATGCCATACTATTAACAGAGCTCAGTCAGGCTAGTCAGGGCAGGTTAGGTAGTGTGCTGATTGCTGCTCAGTCAAACCAGGATAGTAAGATAATCTCATTGATTAGTGACTGGATGTGTCCTTAAAGTGGAGCTCTCTCACTTACCTCAAGTTAAATGTGTCTGTAATCTCTGATTACTCCTTTACATATTAGGAATCCTTGTGACAACCAAGTATGGTGGATACATATATGTACATTGGTTATTAAAAGCCCTACAATAATGGTATTAAGATTCAAGATTAAGTAAAAGGAAGGGATGAGGCCTAACTTTTACAACTAGACATTCCTGACGAGGATATTGTGTAATCTTGACAAGTGTACCAGTCAAACATGCTGAGAACAGTTGTGTAACTGTTCAAGGTGCTACTGGTCTATTGATTTACAAAGTAAGAGTACATGTTGTGTACACCCACAGTACCACCACTATTACTAGTCAATGACCTTACAAAAGAGATAGTGGATATGCATGCCACTGTTGTTACTTAATCCAAAAAACATTGGCCTATTTTTATGTTTCATTGACTCAAACCTTGATTTGGATTTAATAATGAGCCAAAAGCTGTATTTCCTTATAACAAAGCATTATTTCTTTGAATCAATTCTAATAAAATACACTTTTACACCACAATGAACCCATCTATAAAATAATACAAGATCATACAAAACTATAAACAAACCATATGCTAAAGGTATAGCCTTATACCTTAATGCTTTCTTCATAATAGAAGCCCACAATGCCTACATCGTATGCTGAAAATGAGAATCCAGGCTCACAGGTAGCCAGGAGATAAATTGTCTACATTCCATTAACCTATAGAAAATGGGCTACATATAAATATAACATAATCATATACATGTCCAGATATGAACATGATTATATATCACACTGGGCCCTATTTAAGTCCAGCAAAACAAAATGTATAGGCCTATTGTGAATTGTGTTATCACTGTCTTAAGTTTAAAACAAGATCAATAGCTATTTTGCATCATTTGATTTCAGAATATGAATGTCTTATATAAATGTTTAGATAACACAATGGTTTGATGACTTGCGTAAAGGATATAACATTTCTACAGAAAATGTGCTGCTGCTGCTGGCTGCATCTACAGAACACCAACACAGCAGCGCTCAGTCGACTGAATTAAATCAATGAGAGCACGGGCAGCTTGGTCAAATGCGCTACGGTGGACGCGCACAAAGCAGAGAAAACCCACACAGACCCTGTAACTTGACACATTACTGCAGGGCCCAGCGATACCACCACCATCACCTCAGCCCTACTTACCAGCGAGGGTTCTGATTGAGCCGCAGGTTCGGGAGCTTCGGAACCGCAGAGCTGCAGGTCTAGCGGTGCCACGGACCGTAGTTTCCGCTTGGCGCTGACCGACACACTTGAGTCCAAAAAGACCCTGTTGTGAATGTGACACAGTCAACCTGTCCCTCCCCCTCTTTCTGCCTCGCTCCCACGCGTCAAGTGCGTGGTAAGCGTCGTGGGTAACATGAGGAAGACAGGATAGGCACAGCGAGTTTCTAAATAAAAGTAGAGCCTTTGAAACTAGAATAGCTCACAGATGTCAAACTCAAAACAGGGCTATATTTGTTAACAGGAATAACCACAGTAAAATCAAACAAAAAACATTTAAGGTTAAATATAGTCCTACTATTGTATTTTGGATCCTTTTTTTGTTTGTATTAAGCAACCATTTCAAACAGATGTATGTGAAAATCCGCAGTCACAATAACACTTCCGCACAGAATAAACCTTATTGTGAAAGGACAGCGCTGTACTTCCTGTAGCTGCTATGTTGTAGCTTGCCATCATTGCGCATAGGTACAATTTATTTTGACGTCAGAAATACGTTCGTAGAAAGCATGTTTTTGGAGGCCATGATAACAATACCCAGAACACGCCAAAACCGGTTTGTCTGTGGCTGGTCAGGGCTGTTGTTCGGGCAAATAGCTTCAGGCTTCATTGTACCTGATATGTTCATTTTGACCCGATATGGTAAGATTTTAATCACACATTATCGCTATCTGCATGGAATCTAGATGCTCTTTTTCACATCGTACCAAGATGTAAATGCTGCCCAGTGTTCAGTAGGGGCCAGGCAAAGGGCAGTAAGTTGATGGCTTCACCACAACTATAACGTTTTCGTACAGTTGTATACCCAAATAGCAAAGCACTGTAAAACACTTTCATGAGCGTTCACAGAAAAGCAGCCTGCAGACTGTTAGCTCAGACTGCCACCTAGTGGGTGAGAAAAGCTACCGGAGAAATACAATTACATGACTTTCCTTTTTGATATTGCAACACCCATGCAGAAACCGCTGTGTACATAGACTAGTGTGTGTGTGTGATTTGATTTATTAGCCTTAACATAAGAGTAGGCTACATTGTTTGAGAATAAAAAACAGTGAGAGCCATGTTGCAAGGCATTTGATAAAATGACAAAAGCAGGCTTATTTTTTTTACAGGAACTTTATTTTGAGAAATATGTTCATTTCTTTGCTGCCTCCTTCTGGAGCTTCTTCACCTCATGCTTGATAATCTTGTTCCTCTGTGAAACAAAGAAGCATTAGTTGTTAAAAAAAGACAAATATATAATATAATCAATATAACTATATTCAATTCTGGTTTCTGCCGAGGAGAAACCAAAGTTCATGAAACTGCATTAGGCAACAATGCAGATTCATTTTGGAGACATGTGTCTATATGATAGAGCCCCCCCATACAAAAAAATACCTTGGATCAACTTACCATTCTTTTGGCCTTCATGACCTTGAAGCGGTCAAAGTCTGACATTTGGGCCCTCTGCAAACAAACAGAAATGTTAAATCAGAATGTTGTATCCTCCACCATATTATCCAGGTAAGCAAATGAAGTGCATCTAAAGGCCTGTTTAGACACGTTTCCATGGAAAGTGAGCAAAACTGCTCCAGATGTGGCTTTCATCTGGACAGTGTTTTTGTTTCCCCAAAACGCATCGTTCCAAAATACGCTGGTGAGGTAGTTTGGCCTCCCAGCAGGGTGTGGTTTTCAGGTGCCCTCTCTGAAGCCATGAAGTCACTGCCCCTGTCCTGAACAGCTATTGGCTAAGGAATCTGGGGCTCGGGTGACCGGCGAACCCAAACTACATTGTTTATATGCTCGATACAATACTATTTTGGCAAGTAACCGTCAGATATACATTTATAAATGCAGTCTTGTGCATTGGATTTGATCAGCGCTGCTCCAGAAAGCCACTGATGTAAAAGAACACAGGAAGTGACAGGACCAACATTTCAGGGGTACCACACATGTTCAGGCATTCCCTGTATCTGTATAAATGTGGATCGGATACAGCAGTTTTCTGTCGTTTATAAATATGTGTTGCCATTTAAACGGGCCCTAAGACCATTTACTTTATTGTCCACTTCTTGGTATGTTAATAAACTTGAAGCCGTTGTACATGGTAGATTCAGAAATGTTTTGAAATCTGACTGGAGTCACAAATCTGTGCTCAAATCCCTGCACATCCAAATGTAGATGTTTTCTGTGGAGGGCTTGTGAACAGGGTTATTGTTATTTTAGTCAGTTTTCACCATCAATTTAGAAAACTAGTTTCTATTCTACAACATATTCACAGTTTTCCAAGTTCCTTTTATCGACCAATGTGCTTCATTATGCTGTGCATATTTGCAAATACTCTAGGCATGATTTAAGGCAATAAATGCAATAATCGCAATAGCTGCCTTTGCAGTTACATAATACGCTCTTGGGCATTCACAGATTAAGCTAAACATGACAAATACTTTCTTCACAAATGCAACATTGTATTTTTGTTTCTCTTCCAAAAAACATTACCTTTAAATCAAGTAATATAAACATTTGAGCCCAGTCCAAGGCCAGTATTTTATATAGAACCACTTTTTTCTGCAGTATATTTCCTAGTTTTTGTTATGCTAACTGAATTGTCTAATAAATGTATTTCACTTAATGATTTTAAAGAAATCATGCACAGCTCACCTTCTGTCTTGCCTCAATTTTTTTGGCCCAGCTGCTTTCTGACCACTTCTCGTTGACTTGGGCCTTCTCCCAGGCTCTCTTCACAAACTTCTGGCGTGCACTGAAAATCAATTTAACATGTTTCGCATCAGTAATGGCATTTTCTAGTATTGACCGTGACCACTGGAGTGGTGTTTGTCAACACAGACATCTGCTGCACAAATGTTTAAGTTTGTAATATAAAGATGACAGTTCACACACACACACACACACACATACATACACATACCTGTGGGGTACTTTGATCACATAGTCTGTGAGCTGCATGCACTTGAAGGGCATGGACTGCCTCTTCACGCCTGTGCAGGGTCCATCAACAAGAGCCTAGAACACGAAATTTGACAAATTAATATAATTTTTAAAACGGTATCGGTTCAACTGTCCCGGTTCAAAAACTCACCCTGTTCTGATCGATGACATCTACAATGGCCACCAGCTTGCCGGCATGGGGTCCGAAAGAGACGTAGGCAACACGGCCAATCTCAACAAAGCGCTTGAACACCTGCAACACACATAATTAAAACTCTTATACAAAACTCTATCCCTAAAGCGGTCTAAAAATGTGCTATAAGTGAGTAGTCTCTGCCGCTCGTTAACAGACAGACCACGTTGTACGGACGGTCGGGTGCTCCGAAGGAAAAGCATTAAAACCGTGTATATATATATCTCAAACGTATATTCATTATAAAAAGGACTTTTTTAGAAACACAATCGGCGAATATTGGTGACAACGACGTGTATTAACAAGTAAAATATGTGAAATCTTGTCAACACTTTCATGGCGGACTCACCATGATGGTAATCCGGGAGCAGAAAGGACGTTACAGTTTCCGCCTGACGCACATACCACATCCGCTTGTATTTACGCATGCGCAGCTTTTATTAAAACAATTGTATTATTTTAATATTTATTTAATATTTAATTTTTACAAAACATGGATTTCAACCAAGAATCAACATTTATGCGTTTAAGACGTTTGGTTTCATTGAGTTGCATGGTGGAAGCCTAGGGTACATAACGATTATTATTATTGTGGTTACTGTTTGCTTATTTGACAAAAGGATATGTAAAATTACAACTTTTAATCGTTGCCACAACATTAACCTTGGAAGAGTAAAAAAAAAACGCTTTTTGATGAAGCGCTAACACAAATCTTTACTTGTGATGTACCATTGAGCCACCACCAGAGGGCAACTAGAGCCGAAGAGACCGACTGGACTTGGACAACCACCACTCAATATGAAAGTAAGGTAGGCTACATAGACTGCATTTGTGGTCCGAATGCCAAGTGAAATATGTGCATAGAACACCACCTGCAAAATCCACAAGCAGAAAGTGGGCAGCATCCACCTGAAAAATCATTGGCTAGCAGTCAGCCTTCAGAAAACTGCATCTAAAACCCAGTGCAATTAGGGTAAACATTTAGGGAACATAAATGTAGGGAATGAAAACACCAGCAGCTCAATGTTTATATAACCTTCTTATTCTTTTGAACAGATCACTTCCAAAACCAAAAAAAAAGGAAGTCAGTCATCTACTTCCAATAAGTAATGGGAAATTGTATTTATTTTGAGTTGCAACGTCATCGGCCCATTGTCTCCTACATCCTGAGGCCCTTTCAGTAATAACAACTTTGTTTTTACCCCTATATTTTGTTCTATCGCTGGAGGAAATCCTGTTTGACGTCTGAGCCCTTTATGATGCATACACTGGCACTTGGTGACATCCAGGAAACGGAATGGTCATTTTTCATTATACTTATATAACTGTATTGATTTATCTTTGGGCTCACAGGAATGTCATTCAATTAGGCAACTTAAGTCAACAATAGTCAAGTCTTGTTTAAATCTACCACATGTTTACTTTTGGCTTCTACTGTGTGAGTTCCCACTGAAAAAAACAGCCTCCTTCTGGGCAGTGATTTGCATTAGTATTTGACATTAATATGTATTATATGGCAATAAATTTGAAATATGACAAAGGTGTCTATATAAGAAGAGGCTTCTTTTCATATAATGAATGTGAATAATGAATAAAGTGATCACTGGATATAAGGTTTGTTTGAATGTAAACATTGTAGAAGGAAGGTGGAAAGTTTCTTTGTATGCATTATGCAGACAACAGTCCATTTATTGTGTCTAGTCATTTCTCAGGGCCCCACTCTGCCTTCCTTACACTCCCACAGTTATTAACAATAGCTTTTGTGAATTAATATCCAAATGTGCTGTTGTTGTTGTGTCTGTCTGCGATCACCAGTCCGGGGTTTCCAGACAGCGTCATGCTGAGCAGCGGGGGTCAGAACAAATTTGGCAAGACAGTGCCACCAGACCACTGCTTCACACTGTGCTCTTAGTGGTTCTCCATCAATGATTCACATACAAATACTGAAGTTCAAAACGTTTTTCGAGTTAACTGAGAATGCGGCCACTAGTGTAACATTCTGACTAGTCTAGGTTCATAACTAATTTGGACCTGTTTTAGAACTGGTTTGGTCCTGATTTAGTCACGGTTTAGACCAGAGGATCCCAAAGTGGGGTCTGAGGCCCCCTGGGGGTCCTTAAAGGTACTGAATGGGGGCCCCGAAAGGTTGTCTTCACATTAAGCACAAAAGAAAATTGAGATAAAAATAACCATCATATACCGTCATATATTTGATCATAAATACTACTTCATATAATATACTACCATGAAGCCACATTTAGCCCATACTTTTTTTTTGTTGGAAAAACATGACATCATTTTTTTAAATAGCGTATTTATATTTTGTATTATTATTGACACTTGGTTTAGTGCTGGTTTAGCCTTGACCTTTATCTCTTCAGGTTTCAGTTTATTTGTCATATGCACATTCAACACAGGGTCAAAAAAATGCAATGAAATGCTTTGGATCGGAAGAACCGTTTGATTCGCTAAGATACTCATGAAGTACTAGTAGCATGCAATAATAGTACATGGTAAGAAAGTGTGCAAAAAAGAGTTAAGTAACAATATAATAAACATATAATAAAAAAGTACAATAATAAAAAGAAAAAAAATACAAAGGTGCAGTTGGATTTAGATCAGGTGTAAGTAGAGTATTTCACAGGTGGTAAAATATATATATATAAAATATATATCTTCTATAATGTGTGCATGTAAATCTTTTCAAACCAATCTTAAAGGGCAAAACCGCAAAAATAATTATTACAAAAATGGGCCCAACTGTAGATAACAAGCCATGTAATATCTACACTGAAGCCTGTTTAGTGAAGCTGTCATCTGCTGCAGAAGGAATAATAATAAAAAAGGTCTGGAGACTGAGAGCACCTTATGACTGAATGGCTATATTTAGAAGCTTACTTTGACTAAATTGTAACGTGCAGTAGACTGGACTGGACTCAGAATGGCATAGTGCTACATCAGCTTAATTTCCGTGCACTAATGTTTAATTATATCGGCGAAACAAGGGTCCGCAGATCTTATATGTGAACACGATAACTCAAAAATGGCTTGCCGGATCACTTTCTACAGTTACAGATCATAAAGATGCCAAAATTGATTGATTTTGGTACTTCTACGATGAATATTAATTAAAGTAATTAATTAATTAATGACCTAAAGCTGTGAACACAATAACTCAAAAAACCTTTTCAAACACAGTCAAGACAAGACAGTTGTAGAAGTTGTATGACGTAACTGGATTGATTTTGGTACTTTAATTTAGCCATTATTCCTGCTGAACATAAACAAAATCACATGAATGTTGGCACAGTGATCCGGGCTAGTGTATATTTAATGTACATGTACCCTGGACACACTTACTTTGGCAGAGAGCAATGAAACTTGGTACAGTGATTCTCCACAGTGTACCCAACCTAAAATATTATTATGGCCCCACCCTACAACAAATAGGCTTGCTCTTAATTGCTCATTAACAATACAAAAGCCCTTAGAAGTCACGCAAACAATGTCCGATTACCAGTTGGTGCCATAGCATTGCTGATATACACCTTGCCGTCGGGGACGACAGCGTGGACCTAGTTTTAATATGTTGCTACCACAGTTAATCCTACTAGAGAAAAATAATATTATCACCAAAATATTCTTACTTTTGTGTCTGTCTACCACTGTAGGTTATAGCGGCATGAACAGCACAAAGCACATTTATACACTCTTGGCTTTGGAACTGATCTCATTATATAGCCTTTGCTTTATTCTCTGGCCTAAATACTCCATTTATTAAACCACCACTGGAGCCTGCATCCAATAAAAAGCAGCTCAGAGAACAGGGCTATTGACTTTTCACCTGGGTATCCATTTTTAAATCAGTCAGTGCATGTGTAGCTAGCTTTTGTGCAATCTTTTGAATGTTAACTTATTTTAATTATAGCTACATGTCTTGAGAATTCATTAAATCTTCTAGCACTTTGTTAAACAATGCCTAGTACTTGATCCTGATATGTTTTAGCACAAGCACCACTTCAGACAACAAGGCAGAGCCAAGGGAGAATTTGTAGTTTTGCATTGTATTGTTATCAACACTGGCAGTATCATTTGATATATCTAATACTAATAAATAGGGAATAATATACTAATATGGTGTAGATTGCTTTTTTCTGGAGAAGTACAGTACAGACCAAAGGTTTGGACACACCTTCTCATTCAATGAGTTTCCTTTCTTCTCATGACTATTGACATTGTAGATTCACACTGAAGGCATCAAAACTATGAATTAACACATGTG
>JAVQKC010201986.1:0-13901 GCA_036025475.1 Philypnodon macrostomus | reverse complement strand
TATTGTGCAGTAAAGCTACTCTATGGAGTACAATGTATTTAAAAAGTTACTCAAGTAAATGTAACTGAGTAAATGTAACTGAGTAAATGTAACTGAGTAAATGTAACTGAGTACTACCCTCCTCTGCACCTAGTTAACTAAATAAAATCAAGCACAAACCTTCTCCATCAGGTCCTTGGCCTCTTTGTTGATCCAGCGAGGATAGTGAGGAGTGTCCATCCGAATAGATTCAAACAACTCGTCTTCATCATCACCGTGGAAAGGCGACTGTCCGATCAGCATCTCGTACAAAAGGACCCCAAAGGACCACCAGTCGACGGAGAACGAGTACTTCTGTCCCAACAGGATCTGAGGAAAAACCATTTTGGGTAAAAAAATTGTCATGCTAGTTTTTAAAACATTATTCACTGCCAGGACAGGAGACCTAGAAGATGACCAAAGAGGGGATTTTTATTGGTGCGAGAGAAGAGGATACCTCTGGAGCGATGTAGTCCGGAGTACCACAGAAAGTTGTGGCACGATTCTCTCCAAACACATTTTCTTTACACATCCCAAAGTCAGCAATCTTTATGTGTCCCTCATGATCCAACATCACATTGTCCAACTTCAGGTCTCTGCAAAAACAATACAAAATACACAATATACTAAGATAAAATATAGAATTAATTACTGTGGGCCATTTATGTTGTTGGGGAGAATGTATATCTGTTGTTTAAATCATAAGTGTTTTTATTTGCCAACAAAGGATACAGTATTGCACAATTGTCCTATTGCTCTTTAAAGTGTACATACAATATAATGGAGTAACAGTCATTTCATTACTATAAGTGTGGGTGTATTCTAACCACAACATTTAACGCCTAGTTCCACATTGCACTTACAACTACCATGTTTATGTTAAATTGTGTTTTTGAAGTTATCTGAATGTGGATCCAATTTGATCTTTGATAATTTTAGTATGGCCTCCCCAAGTTATTTCTGTACTACAATGTCAATGACACATATATGAAGATGTTTCTTACTCAAATATATATATATATATATATATATATATATATATATATATATATATATACTTAACAGCCTTTAAATAGGACAACATGCACTCACCACCAGCCACATTATTAGGTACACCAAATCTAAGGCTTGTAAATGCAAATCTAACTAATGGACACTGTAGCTTATCACTTATCACTGCAGCAGCCCAGAATATTTTGACAGGTTGTTATAAATATATTTAAGGTTTTCAGAGTTACAGCCACCTTTGTTTCACGATGAACCAGTCTCTCACCTGTAGATGACACCTTTGGAGTGGAGGAACTGAAGTCCACAGATGATCTCGGCCGAGTAAAACCTGAAGGGAAAAAAGTAATAAAAAGCTCAGTATGCTAACAGAATGAGACTCAATGTTATTGCCATGTGAAAAGGCTTTCACTTTACTAGGAGTTTGCTCTGGATTTGGCGCAAACAATGTGCTCATTATATATAGAATAAATGAGGATTAAAGTTGATATCATGTTTTTCTCTACTACTACTACTGCTTCTCTGGTGTGGCTGCAGACTCATTTAGGTGTAGGTAGTGAATTATTAAGGGGGACATTTGTATGGAGCAGGACACAGGTGAATAACGCTCCCATAATGTGAAATTGGAGCGGGATCAGGAGCTGAAAGATTAGCCTTTCTCTGACCTGCTTCTCTCGTCGTGTGTGTCAACCCAACACAGAGACACATACAGATAGAGACAGGGGAGGGACTGTGCTAACTCAATGACACTACATGGTATGGTAACGAAGCAAGAACATTAAATATATTATAGTTTAATTAAAATACATTTTATACATCGCTTTTTACCCAAATCACTTTACAAATGAGTCCAGTCTCATTGGTGGTGGTATGTTACCTCTGTAAATACTGCAGTCCGGAGGGCAGACTGCCAAAAATGTGGCAACCACACCATGCAGCCACAACTACCTCCCATGAGAATCAGCCTAAGTATCACACAAGGTGGGAGGAGTGTCTTGACCAAAGACACCACAGCAATATAAAATGGAGCAGGGGTTCTGGTAAGTGGTTACTTTTCTGTTCCCCACTGATAAATCTATTGTCATAGAAACCACGCTTAGCCTGTAGCACCATAATTAACCCTAACAGCTGACAGTTGTTGGTTATTTTGGGAAACTGCTTTAATATAGATTGAGTGATGAGGATTACCAGAGACCAAGGAGCTCAAGTGTCTAGTGCTGTGAAAATAAATTCCCGAAGTTATCTCATAAATACAAGACAATATGACTATGCAATGATTATTGCTCAGGGCTAAGCTATTGCTAGTAGTGGTGACATTACCTAACATTGCTAAAAGACAAAATTTGCAATGGTAAAATGGTAAATGATGCTTAATCAATCAATCAAAAATACTCACTAAAAACAAATACGTTTCTCCCAGTCCCCTTACTGAAAATGTGTCCTCTAGACCAGGGGTTCTCAAGGTGGGGGTAATTATTTGTAGATATTTTGATGAAATGTTAGTCATAACAGTGTATTTTTAAATAAACCATAAACAAAAGTACTACACCAGCATTTTAAATGCTTTTTATATACAGCTCTGTGCACATTCATATATTTTTTTTTTACTTTTCAGGGGAACCGGGGGTCCCGGATCTATTTTGTCATTATTGTGGGGGTCCCGGTCGGAAAAGTTTGGGAACCCCTGCTCTAGCAGACAGCCCACAATGGTCTATGTACTCTATGTAACACTTTGATCATAAGAACGCCGAGTCCTTGTGCCAGAGCGTGTCATTGTTTTTTTCTGGAGGGATTCCCATTGTGTGATTATTACTGTGGGAGGTAGCAGTAGCACACAGGCTGTACACAGGCACTAAAGCTGCTCGGTCCTTTTAAGGTTTGATACTGAACAGACGCTATAGACACTAACCCACACTAAGGAGGATAGTATGTGAAATTAATAAACACATTTTTAGGAGAAGACAAAGGGAGATATGCATAAAGAGAGAGCACTGCTCTCATTAACATCTCTGCTATGAAGGCTTTGTTCTTTATTGTAATAAAAACTATAGAGTTTAATGGAGGCAAGGAGAATGCTCCGCCCATACTGCTAGTCTTGGCCAGTCAGATGTTTGCATACATTTGAGTTTGATTTATATTTGAGAAACGTCCTGTTCTAACCACTTCTGCCTCCACACCAAACAAACTTAGAGATGAAAGTTTAAGATAAGCCTCTTTATGAGATTAGCTCTAGACCTAGTTTTTTTTGGTACCAGCTGAACCTACCCTTGCTTCTCCATTAAAAGATCATTTTCAAGCTCTGTTAGATCGTTACTATTCTTTCTCAAATTGTGTGTTAGGGATTTTAGGTTTTTGGTTAATGCAACTTTAATTTAGTGTCTAGCGACTACAATGAGAGACAGCTTGACTTACATGGTTCGGTAAAGCTCAAAGCGTCCTTTCTCTTGAATATGAAACATCAGGTCTCCTCCGTTCAGGTACTCCATGACGAAGAACAGATGCTCCTGTGAGAGACTTGAGCGTTTAGAAACTCGATGCGTTCGAGTCCTGATTAAATAAGTGGTCTAAAGTGGCCCGGGACTTACCTTGGTCTGGAAAGTGGAGTACAGGTGAGTGAGGAAGGGGTTTTCCCAGGCCATAGCCAGGACCCTCTTCTCAATCATAGTGCACTCAATGTCATCATCCATCAAAACCACGTCCTTTTTAAGAGCTTTTACAGCAAAATACTCTCCGCGGCCTTTCAACTCTGCCAACAACACCTGAAGAACAAATAAATGGGTCCTTTAGGAATGGCTTCTGTTATGAAGTATGTTTGGTTGTAGTGCAGAGTGAGATTACATTCAAAGCGTGATTAAGATTTCTAAATGGACTTTTGTCTTTGGCAACATTTACTAGAACAGTAAATAAACAAGATAAGATAAGATAAATGTAGCTAGTTTGTAATCTAGAACAGACTATAGAGAACAGTGTAGCTGTGTTTGACTAACCGACCACAATTTGCAAACCAGAATAAATGTCGTACATAATTGTTCAGAAATGTCTTTATCTTTGCATTTACAGTATTTGTCCAATGTTGTCACCTTAAGTGCTTTTAGCTGTTTTTTGTTGAAGCACTGAAATCATCCATTTTTAAGTACAATAAAGGATAGAGAACTTGAATAAAGCCAAAGCAAATAAACTTTTACTGTAAATATTGATCTTCATGTTTTTCTCATTGTATTACAAGTGTTACTCTGTGCCACTGTCAGCTCAATTAGCTTATTGCTTTGTCTCTAAATTACTCTCCCCAAAACTGAAAAAAGACACATGCAAACTCCTACAATAATCCGGCTAAGACACTATTTTGAATATTCCCAGCGTATGTAAAAACACCGAGTGTGCTCTGTACCTTTCCAAAGCTTCCTTTCCCCAGGACCTTATGGAAGATGAAGTTGTCCACATTGATGTGGGTCAAGTGACTGATACGGGACACTGGTCGTGGGCTGGACCCTTCCCACAGTCGGCCGTAGGGTCCATCAGCTTAAAACCAAACATAGCCCCAAATCACTTTAACTATTAAAAAAAATATTTAGCATAAACTAGAATTATTATCTTAACCCACAATAGAAGGCCACTGACCAGTGATATCCAGTCCTGCCAGCTTGTTGACCTCGTCGTATATTCCAATGTCTGGGAGATTGGGAAGGGTTGGATCTGAGCGACGAGTGGATGACTTCTAAAAGATATGAAAAGCAATAAAAAATATGTGAAATATTAATAAATGTAGAGTAAACTACATAGCTGGGTGGACATACAACCATCAGAGAAATAATGCATACCTTTAGGAAGCCCTACAGATACAGTAGTTCATCATACATGTGTCTCTGAGAACTGACCTGGCTGACTTGTGTGAGGGCCTCTGCTAATAACTTCTGGTTTATCCCACAAAGATTGGCAACTTTATCCTGACACTTGTGGTGGACGTTCATGGCACAATCTGCAGAAGAAAAACAATGTATTATTTTATTGCACAAAATGAAGTATGGGGGTGTTCAATAAACGTTTTTGCATAGAACTGTTCAGATGTAACCTGTGCCAGTGTTACCTTCACACTTGAGTCCCTGTTTGACCAGGCCCCACAGCAGACTGCCACAGTGGTCACAGAAGGTCGGGCTCATGTAGTTGTGGATCTTGAAGCGATGTGGCATGTCGATCTTAAACCTCTCCTTCTGAAACTGTAAATTAAAATTAAATTAAAATTAAATTAGTGAAGTGGGCGTGGTAAGCAGGGGGGAGAGAGGACCTTAAATAAATAAATATACATTGCATTTTTAAAGGTGAAATACTACTTTAGAGGTGAACAGAAGTATTTTTTTTTTTAAACCTGAAGAAATCATAACATGGTCCCTTTAAACCATTGTCCCATTTACACTTCACAAAAAGCATCTCTCAGGAATCACATACCATCTGTTTTTTTCGCACTCAATTCATGGGCCTCATTTGCATATTAGCATTATCTGTGTCAAATCATGTTAGAAGGTCACTGAATACACATTTTCACCGAAGCATCTGTTATTAGCCAGAAATGCAGCAGCAGTTCCTCCGACCAACTGAGGACCACAGGCCTAAATTATCACTGAAACGTAAATACTTTTAACGTTTAACTAATGTTCAGTTTTCAAAACTTGTTCAGAGTAAAACATGAAACCTGTATTTATGATTTAAGATCTTCATTACAAAGTTGTTTTGAAGTGAAAAGAGCACACACTGGTCTGAACATATGGAAACATGCATGTTACATACGACAGTATCCCGACTGTTGGCAGCTGTGCCTGTACATCTGCCGATGATCTTGTCTATGCATTTCTTATGAATTGCTGCATTGCATTCTGGGAACAAGAATAAAACATACTGTTATGTTCAGTATTTTCAAGCTAATCAATATATTGTATGGTATTTATTACCACAAACATTCGATCGATGAATACTTACGCCTGCATTTGTAACCCTGCTTGTTAAGACCCCTGTTAAAAAGATCAAACTGTTAATACAAGTATTACATTTCTAAAGATTCTGAAATTTTTTTCTTTTATTCATTAGTCTTTGTCCCATTAATTTACATTGCCCAGCATCTATGGGCCTTAGGCAGGGGTACACCCACGCTTAGAGGCACACACAGACAGCAATTAACGCGCACATTCATGCACTATGTTCAATTTACTGCAGATTCTGTGATTCAGTTATACATGCAAGCTTGGAAAGTATCCTTGGAAAGTGGGGAGAGTTGGACAGAACCCAAAATGTAGTCAGCGTACTTGGACTGAAGCCACTTTGTGCAACCAGAGTTAAACACTTTTCACTAATTAAAGGAGGTTCCTGTGTTTCTGAGGTTGTATCTGATAAGAGCACTGGGCTTCAGTCTGTGGTTGCATTAGAATGCTGTGTGTTGTAATGTGTGTTGTAGTATTTGTTTGTTGTGTGTTCTACTGACCAGACAAACTCCCGACACACAGAGCAGAAGGTGGGTTGTCTGAAGAATGTAGCGATGAACTCGTGGTTCTTGATGAAGTGGATCTTGGCCTGTTTAATGGCTCCACGTCTGCGGTTTATGGTGGGGGCCTCCTCCTCCTTCACAGACTGCTTACTATCTGAAATACAAAGAAAAACATAAAGAAAATCATATCTCATGATGAGGAGTGGAAAAACACAAAGATCATTTCTTGATCAATTTATAAAATATAAACAAATGCTCTGACCTGACCTTTACCTGTCAAACCTAGTACATACAAACAATATAAAACTGAATATGAAACAAAACTAAACAGGCTGTAAACTAGTAGGAAACTACATTCACTGGCTAAACCACAGTGCTGCAAGTCAATGCATTTAGAAAGGCTAACTCCCAAAGCTAACTCAAGCACCCAGTTTACCCAATGGTCTACTAAGAGAGATGTTGATGAGCTTGGATTAACCAGGAATATGATTTGTTTCATGTGCCTGTAAGTTTATTTGTAAACCAAAGGAAAGATTATATAAGAAAGTTTGTGTTAGGATTAAAAGTGAGTGAAAATAACACATTGTGGTATTTTGCACAGCTCTAGTCAAAACAGTTGCTGGATGGTCTCTGCTCACGCTGAAGCAGAGCAGACTGTTTATTGATCTGTTTTACCTGCATCACTCCCTTCCAGGAAGTACTGCACAGCCATCATCACTTTCCCAGACGGATGGAGATCAACCTAGAAAGAAATATCGTTCGTTATGTAATATTTTTATCTAAACACAGACTGCGTCTTTATTCTTACCCAGAATTCAGCTCTCCCGTTGGCCTTTTTGCAGCGCTCGGCGAGGACCGAGACGCCCACAGTGACTTCAGCGAGTGGCTCCTCCGCTGTTTTCATCAGAAGCACCTCCAACACACGACCCTCGTAAATGTGGGCATCAAAACTGGCTTTCCAGGCTGGGTACATGGTGGGCTTCCTCTGCACCAGCGTCTTACCACGCTCTATAGACAAAAAAAATAAAAAAATATTTAAGCTTTTTGCACTGGCAAACAACATGGGATGAATCATGTAGTTTAACACACAATACATTTTAATAGATATAATGCGATTTATTTTATCGTTTTAAAGTAGCCACAAGTCTCAAGCAAGTGTACTAATACAGTTCCAAACATGTATAAATGCAGCTGGAAGGGCATCAGCATTAACCATATTTAGGAAATTATTAACAGTAGTGACCCACAACAAGACATTTTGTAACTGAAACATATTTTATAGCTTAAGTTTGCTAAACTGTAAAAATGTATAAGCAAGACCATTACTATATAATCATGATGTTGACAGGCTGGTTTCTCACCGGTGGTCAGAGCTTCCTTCATCTTGATGGCACAGAACGGAGGGTCACTCAGAGGAGGCAGGACGCCCAGGTCGTACGAGTTGAAGGCAATCCTCAAGAAGGGAGCCATGTTGGATCCAGATCACCGGCTCCTGCGGGACAAATGTTACCAAATGATGATTATGGTGATGTACTTACACCATCGACTTTGTACTGCAATCAGACTCACAAACAAAAGAGAAAATGTGTCAAGAGTGACTGTGACGTTTTTCATAGGCTACTTTCAAACATTGGACCTGTTTTAAGTGAGGGTCAGAGGAATGAAAGGCATGTTCTATTTATGTGCAAACCCAACAATGTTATATATTCCCAAGAATCCATTGCTTATGATACAGAGTAAGTGTCTATTCAAGTGCAGTTTATATGAGAAAAGTGTTGCTGCATACCATAGCTTTACAGGTTTTAATACTTTACTTGTTTAGTTCAGTAATAACAGTTAAAGCTTTATTTATTAAACACACACAGACGATAACATGCTGTGACAGATCAATACAGTTAGCTTCATGCATGGTTAGCTGCTTGAATAAGCCTTTGAGCCGTAGATAAATTTGTTATAGCATATATATATATATATATATATATATATCATTCACATGTTCTACAGTCAAACGTAACCCTGGCATTTTCTCACACTTGTGCTGTATCTAATTCAATTTACAGTTTCTCTTATGTAAAAGGGAAACATAGCCAGTTTCAATATAAAGTGGTGTTTCTCACCAGTTTTTACACCACCTTAGGAAATATTCAGCTTTCAAATACCATTTTATTGAACCAACTGAAATGACTAAAAATTATAACTTAACAGAAGAAAATCAAGTCATTACCAAATCAGATGTAACTAAAGAGGGGCTTACCAGGTTTTTCTTTAGGACTTAATCATGTATTCAAACTAATGGAAGCCCAAATGAAAACATGCACAGTCTGCAGATTCAACCGGCTTCAAGTAGAACTGTTTTTCCAACTACTTCCTGTCTTGTATGTTTTTTCATGTTCGGTCTCTACTGGAGGAGGTGTTTGCCTGCTCTAGAAAGCCCCAGCAAGTCTATACATGTCGCTAATCCAAACAGAGGCATGTAGAGTGCTGCACAGTCACATTAAAAACACTGGTATTCCGTTCACACTAGAGTCTCTAAACCCTGATCCACCCACAACAACTCGACCAGGAAAACTGAACTGAACAGTTAGAGGTGTACAATGGGGCAATGAAATATCGCAGTGTAATATAAAGACGATCTGCTAATCTGTGAATCATTTATGCTCCGCTCTTTACTGTACTTTTTACAACGCTCTACAATATTATGATAAACATTGGATTGGATGTACATTTTATCTGCAGTTAAAAAGATTGTATGAAGACACCGATAGCAGTAGTCTACATACAACTAGTCAACTAAACCCTGAGCACAATCTTTTGTCAGCCTGATTTCGTCAATATTAAAAATTCATCAGGCAAAAACTCAAATTATTAGGAGTTCTTTTTACTTTTTTGGACTCCTCTGACCAACCCCACTGCTGGTATGAGCTCAGAATGGCTGGGTTTTTGGGGAGTGAATCGATGTCAGTGTGGGACAGAGGCGGGCGGCATTGATTTTCATGATCAGTTTCGATTTGTTCACTAGAGTACATTGAAGAGTCAGTCTGCCCTGTGTGTGCTGCAGATCAATGGCAATCTTCACCTTTCAAGCTCTTCATTAATATTCAGTGAATGTAATTATTGTTCATGCCTGTACACTGTCAGACTGCACATTGTCACAGGAATGTACATTGCTGTTTATGGATGAAAATGTATTGATTGAAAAATAACCATATTTAAATTAATAAAATAACGTTTTTTTGTCAAATGTAGTACAGTATTTTCTGACAAACTGACAAAGAGACTATCTAAATATTGCATATAGAGTTATTATACACAGGTGTGGCTGGTAGATGAAGGCCCAGCAATATACAGAAACAATATCCAGCTGATTTCCATAAAAAATAGTGAATTGCCCCCTTTATGTAAGTTTAATTACAACAGGCTCATTGTTTTGGTAAGCTATTGTGGCTTTAATTCCTACTGTTTTGCATTTATTACTGAAAACGATTATGAAATCTGCACTTATTTGAATGTTGGCGCAAAGTTCCAAAGATGCCAGTCGCTCAATGAAGTCCATGTGAAACTC
This sequence comes from Philypnodon macrostomus, assembly GCA_036025475.1. Lineage (NCBI taxonomy): Eukaryota > Metazoa > Chordata > Actinopteri > Gobiiformes > Eleotridae > Philypnodon > Philypnodon macrostomus. The sequence continues at coordinate 3,843 of JAVQKC010201986.1, read as the reverse complement.
AGCATGGCTTCAACAGAGCATGTAGTGTTTGGGTAGGATGTGGTTGACCGCCCTTTGCTGCTGGTATAACATTGTCACACTCAACTTTTTCCCCCAAAATGCTCCATTTTTGACTCAGACCTGCCCCCATTCTTTCTGGACGTCTATGCAACAGCGTTTCAATGCCTCAAAATGTACGACCAACCACCCATTTTGTGCGCATTTAAGTCCTTTTAAAGACAATCTGCGACCACTTTGACCACTTTTTACGCTACACACCTTGCCAGCGGCGATGGTATACTCAGGTAATGGAAGGAGCTTGCCTTCAGGAAAATACTCCGCCACGAAAGAAATGTAGCCCGTACAGTAGTTTTGGCAACAACAAAAACGGCTTTAGCTTACTATGCAGTTTAACATAATACATGTGTTGTAGAAAGCGTGTTTATGGAATTAACTAGCGACTATACGGTTCTGGTTACGCTTTGACATAAAATGCAAGATGATGTTCAAGGCGGTCTTTAAGTTTCTATTAAGTGACTTTTTGAAGTTAAAGCACACAATTCTCGAGTGAAATGGTGATAAATTGGATAAACTCACCTCCCCGTCCCGCAAACTCGTTCCTTGTCCCCGTTTTTTCCACCTCAGCTCGATGAAAGTTAGTGTTAGTCTTCCTCTCTCGTTTTTCACTCTGTGATTCCGTCGATTGAGGAAGTATGGCGCGCGCCCACGAGCCTACTTTACGCACGAGCTTGTGACGTTTAACCTGCTGCTCGCGCGCACCACGCACGGCCACGCATTAGTGAGGGGACAGCGGAGAGAGGTGCTTAACTAATACAGTGAGCTTTGTTACAGTTTTACTAACGTTTTGGCCTGGTCGCGTGGTTATAATCAACACTGCGCTGGCATTAGTTAGACAAATAGCTATAATAATCAGTTAAAGCCTTAAAAAACGTAGGCCTACATTTGAAGTGGATCAGCCCTAAAGGTGAGGATGGTACGAAAGACAGACCAGGAGAAGTACCTCGGGCCCCAAGCAGCGAGGTGCTCTTATACACAACAGTATTTAATTCATTTCATTAAATAGCTTGATTTGTGAGATTTTTTAAATGAATGACAATCCATTGCCTACATTTTGTATTGTTCATGTACAATTGACCTTTACTACAGTGTTTACTATTGTGTTTGTTTTCACGTGGGCAAAATTTTTGACTCAAAGGCCACATTGGGTTTAGAAATGTGGGCCGGCATTTCTTGACAAATGAGACATACAGCCTTCGATCGGACCTCAGTGAAAACACATGTCGATGTGGAGTTAACTGGTTACTGCAGGTTATAACAACGTGAGTGAGAAAATGGCAATATTTGATCATTTAAAAAATATGAGAAAATGCTCGGCGGGCCGGATTAAAAAGCCCAAAGGACCGCATGTGGCCCCCGGGCTGCAGTTTGCCCACCCCTGTGTTAAAATGTAGTTTATTCCCTAGACACAAAAACAGGTGGTCCCCAAATGATAGAATAAATCACAAAGCTTGGAAAATAGACTAGAGGAGAATGGGCACTACATCCAAAACACTGCATTAGTATTGTTTTCTATAACCACTTATATGGCGTATGAGTGCAGTTTTTATATGACTTGACCTCACATCTTTCACTCACAAATGGACCCTCCGACAATTTGCATCCCAAATAGTGTAACAAACGTCTGATCTGATAAATACATGGTTAACATCGTTTTAGCAAAAGCAGTCTTCAGGGTTAGATTTTAGGTTTTGTGGGGGATTTATTGGCTGCTATTATTGCCAAGGGGTATTATGTAATTAAAAATATATATATATATATATATAAAAATAGGCACCAATTTTGTTTTTTCATCTCAATTATTTTGTATGGGTTTTTCTCATCTCACGCCTATACACACACTCTGTCATGGAAATCTAATTCTGCAGGGAGCTCTACCAAACTGACAAAAACAAAGATGAAGAAGCCTTGAAATGACAGGCAGACAAATGTATTATTGGCTACATTTATAAATCCTACTGTTTGAGAACCACTATTCTCATTTATTCATGTTATAGGGGTCACGGGACAGCAGCCTATCCCAGGAACTATGGGCGTGAGGTTAGGTACACCTTGGACAAAATGAGCAGTTAGTCAAAGGGCTGACACAGAGACACACACTGACTTCCATACATTCGTCTCACATTTATTCCCTCTGCTTTATTTCCTATCATTTTAAGATAAGCTAGTCGCATTTTTACAGTCAAGGTGTGCACCAGGACCTAACAGAGCCGCCTTCTGTGGTGGTGAACAGGAAACGCTCACACATGCATCCATGCTGTCAGGATACATGTGGGACATAACCTATATGGAGTGGGTGGGCGGTTAGTAAATTTAGAAAGAGCCAAAGAGATTCAGTAGAAAAGCCCCTGTTTGAAGCCTCTGGTCGTGAGAGGGAGAAAATATATGTATGTTTTTATTTAAGATGTTATTGAAAAGGAAAATGTGTACAGTCTTTCTCAGTGGCCTGCGTTTTTGTGGTTTGACTTACCATAATAAAGTCTGTAGAGGAAAAATGTGACCAAAAAAGTGCTAGGTCACAATTCAACATTAATTTCACCACAGTTTGATGGTAAATTAAGTTTCAGTAAACCCCTATGTTTGAAGCCTCTGGGGTTTATTAAAGATGTTAGTGAGGTAGCATTATGACGCAGAATGTGTTTTGACTTCTCCAAACTGAAAAACAAAAACAGAAAGCACAATTGACCATCGTATTGTCTTTTATGTTGTAGTTGGGCAGTCAGTCTTTTCAGTAATTATTGCAGGGATTGATCCAATTGACAGCACTGGTTCTCTTGTGACCAGTAAGACATTCATCTTAACATGTTCAAACCAACAGGCTCAGTTATCACACCACATGAAACAGAACATAGGATTTTGTGAAAATCGCACAATGCAGTATCTGTGTTTAGTCAGAAGATATTAAAAGTTGGGACAGAGCTGTTTGTCCTGCTGAGGAAGAGGCTTCTATTTTAAACTCTTGTAGAAGGTGTAACATTGACAGTGTGGGCTGCTGCAGCAAAGACTTTCAAAGTAGGACGCCTCTGTGGTCCTCAGTCCTCTGTGTTTCTCTCAGTGAGGTTTAAAAACAAAGTATCCGGACCTAAAAATGTCACACCGATGTGAAAGTATGGCCGATATGTCCCCATCGTCCCATTTCTTCATGTTCATTCACATCCTCACCTGTTTATGTAACCATGTCTTTGCCTTTAGCCTGCTGCCCACACAGAGATGAAGATAGAACCACAATAAAGCCCAGCTCCTTCACTCAGACCTAAAAACGCTAAATACAAGTCAATGTGAATTATTCTCAATCTTAACGACGTGAAATTTAGAACTGATGCATTTTTACTGTGTAATGTCATATTATTATAGTACTGCCAGTGGTAACATGTGAATAAAGGCTTGGATAATGATACAGCTGATGCCCAAAGGCAAGCATGGCTTTATTCCACCATCACTAGAAAAGCTTTCATCTCTCCAGTTAGTTGCACAATAGGCTAATAAGATCCTGTTTTAAGATCAAGAATGGTCCCTGGGTGCTACTCAGCAATTGACACCAATTGGCATCAAAAGAATGGGTCCAATGCAAAGATCTAATTCATGCTCTGAAGCACTGTAATTGAACCATTAATCCTGCTGAACATAAACAAAATCTCATGAAGTTTGGCACAGTGATCTGGGCTAATGTATATTTAATGTACATATGCAAATTACAGAGGTCAAATAAAGAATGCTCTATATTGGGAAGTCAATCATATTTGACAGCCTCTAACTTGTCTGATTAACGTGCCCTGTTGGTGCCAT
>JAVQKC010201975.1:0-18323 GCA_036025475.1 Philypnodon macrostomus | reverse complement strand
TCACAGGTGGTAAAATACTTCAGATGAATTTTGTATTGCACATGATATAGTATTGCACATACATGATGCATTCAAATAGTGCGGCAGCAGTAAACATATTACGTAAAGTGATTTAGTGCAGTATTATTGAGAGTTCAAGATTTAGTTTGCCTAAGACAGACTTGCTTCAATACTGTTGGGATAAATTGCACATAGACCACAGAAAGTTGCACATCAAAAGGCCACAGTATTGAAAACACAGCTCGGAGAGGAGAAGCCCAGGAATGCACTTGAACCCATGAAATCTAATAAATGTGTGTCCTTAAGTGGCTTGAAGCAAAAAGCCTTGATGTTTAAGCCTTTCTCTCAACACAGCAGTCGAGAACCAGCTTTAGCAGAGAGGAGTCTACCTGTTTCTGGGTTCATGCTATTGGTTTAGGCAGTGTGGAAGACAGGTCTACTGTACCATACCCGAAAGCCACAGACAGGGTGCAATTCCACAACCTTTCTACTGCTGCAAAACTTAAAACCAGCCTATGCCTGTTTCTCAAAGCACTAAACTAATTGCCAGGGTACTTTGGACCATGGAGGACATAATGACGTTGAACCTTCTGCTCTCAGACCAGCTGGTGTCCAAGCTGCTCAACTCTAAACAAATAAGATATGCTTCACCTTCCATTTCCTTCTGCAGACGATGATGCCATAGTCTTGTGGTCATCATACTTCGAAAGACTCAACTTGAACAAACGGCTACAGAATGACCCCTTATGATGTTAGGGTGTTTGGTAATAGACACAGATGCATATATTGTGTAGTCCCGCTTTTTATTGCAGCTCAAAATGTTGTTATGTCTCTCTGTTGTGCTTTCTGGCCTCATACTAACGTCATTTAATGAATTTAAGATGTCTGTGGTGATCAGATGGGAAGTTGAACTAACGACAGCCGGAACTAGACTCTTTTGATTTGTTTTCTCTTTGATTTCTGACCTTCACGGACTGGCCAGTCTTATCCCCGCTCAGTCTGTTATGCTAATCAGTTAGACTTGATTCAAGTCTGAGGGAGGTAACAGTGGAAAGTAAAAACTGCTTTTTAAAAATCATCACATTCAAAGCCTTCCTTCAGGGTCCTGCTCTTTTGTGCTAAACTGTTTGTATCCTGCTGTGTTAGCTGTCCAGGCCTGTTACATTCTTATGTAGTAGTCATGATTGATAGAGTAACTTGTCCCTCTCTTCCTGTTTGACCACAAAAGTGTACAAGTGAAAGCATTTCCATCATGCCAACATGCAGAGTGGTAATTTTGAGCAACACTTTGTGCCTTTCATGGGTATTAACCTTTGCCTGTGGCTCTGACGGCCCGCTAAAAGATTCATAGCCAATGAAACTACTCAGTTCAGTGTGACCAATTGGATTTTCATCACAAGCTGCTCTTGTTGTTTGTATGCCAACTTTAGCTTTATCACATGACTCAAAATCTTCTTTCCACAAGAATTCGTGAGGTCTTTATACATTTTTACAGATTTTTCATGCTTTTGCTTTTTGCTAGTATATGCATGTTTATTTTCTTTTACCTCTTGTGATGTCCTCACCAATCTCTTCAAACGGCTCATTAGAGAATCAGTCCTGAGGCCTGCATGCATCCATAGTCATGTGTTTGCGTCTGCATATTTCACACTGGAAGCTCATAAGTAAACATGAGCTATAGCTGTGTGTGTGGCCCTGTGCCCTTTTCTCTCCTTTTCTATTTGACCTCTTTCTTCAGTGTTTTATCATTGGTCCAGTAGGTAAACATGGAGAGCTGTCCAGAGCAGGATGAATGGCCCATGTCACGGGCCTGAGCATCCACAAGCCTGGATTTATCTTCCTTGTGTCGGTGTAAAGGTCACACAATCAAATGCAAACTGGTACTCTCACTATTATCTGGAGGACAGACTTGGACTGTTCCCCTGGGAGTTGTTACCTGACACATTAGCAAATCTTCACACAAACCCAGTGGCTGTCAAAATACATCATCCTTTCTTTGACTTTGAGAGTTCTTGAAAATGTAACATGCAGCTTTACTTTATCAAAATTAAAAAAATGACTATTACTACTATATGTTATATGTTGTTGCAATGATGATCTCAAATGGGCTTCAATCGGAGCACCCCAAAAGCAATGGCAAAAAATCTTTCAACCTCAATGTGAATTGAGTCTGAAAAAACTGGTTTGAAAAGTCCAATTGCATTTTCAATTTTCTATGTACATGATTTTTTTTCACAGTATTCTATCCTTGGCAAGAAAAACCATTACTTTGAGCATTCTTTGCATCTGTGAACCAAATTTCCCTCTCCCAGTCTCATGTACTTTGTGTGATTTTGTTGTTTGGTTTTGTGAAGCTTGTCAGGTGTAAAGGTGAGCCAGGCATGACTTAAGTCTGCTGTTCTCTGCTGCTGAATGTTCAGACAGTGCTTAGAATGAGTCATGGTCTGGATTGGTGTCGGTCAGTGAACAAACACAATGGCCACTGTACACAATAGTCCAGCCTCTCTCCCGCTGGAATGCAAAACATGCATTAACGGTTTCCGATGCTGAATATTTGTGTATTGTGTTACTCAGCAAGAATTGTTCTCAAAATAGCTTCTGCTCTTTATACCTCCTGTAGTGCCAGTGCCATGCCTAAGGTATGTGGGGTGCTAGCCTTCCCAGAATGTATTTAACCACAGCTGCCCTGGGGCAGGCTGACAGAGCTGTGCCTATGGCCTAAAAACCAATTAGGACACAACGGTAGTGTGTGGTTATTGAGCATCAGCAGCCTCAATTTAGCAACTGAAGACCAATTCAATCTTCCACCCAAAATATTTAATAATGTATTAATGTGTCAGGAGACCTTGGTTTTTCAGCCTTTTATTGATAGCTTTCCAGAAGAATTGCAGTCTTCATCAGAAGTCTATCGTTGTCTGTGTGTACTGTGTGCTCTTTGATGGTCTCTTCCTCTTCACAGTGATTTAACTGAGTTGCTGCCTGTTCTGCATGCACAAGGAGAGGGCCTTGAACTGTGGGGGATAAGCTGGTGTGCCGCACTCTCCTGGCACCGCTGAACATCTGCCATAAAAGTCTGATAAATCATCACCGCATCTAGAAAGTGTTCGATTTGACCTCAAGATGACTTATATATTGTTACATGGCTTATCTAACTTATCTTTACCATACAGATACCCTTTTTCAAGAAATATTATTTTTATTATCAGGTGGATGGTAGGGTTTCTCTTTGTTTGACTTGGAGAACTTGAAATTCCTTTGAGGTGTGTCCAAATAATCTGCTCATGTTTTTACTTCTACATCCTCATTTGCATGCAAAGCTCTCCAGTTCTCTCACTTAAAGCTTGGTTCGGCCATTCCAGTCTCACGCCACACTTCAAAGAACAGGTAAAACACTGAAAAATTAAGAGGGTACACTTCATAGTCCCTGGTTATACATATAATGACCTGCATTGGGATGTATTTTCTCAAACCTGCAATTGAAAGCGGTATATTCAGACAATGATAGATTCAAATTTGAGGTATTGTAATTGGTCTTCATACTTATTCATATTCACGTAACCCCTCCCTCACGACCTGACAAGCCACTGGTAGGTCTCCTTCAAAGGCATGTCTATTATCAAATACTGAACTAATTCTCCATTCAGGCTTATTATCTCACACACCCACCAAATCCAAGACACTTTCTTTCTTCTTCTGCTGAGCCAGATAAGCCTTAGCGGTGGCGTGGGGTCATGGAAGACTGGAGGAATTGACAGCAGCCATTTTTGTCCAGCGCCGGTAGAGAGGCAGTTCATTTGTCCAACGCAGCAGTATAATTTTCTCAAGGTCCCAAGAGTGGAGCCGGCTTTCTCATGAATAACAAACAGCCTTGCTCAAGGGAGGCGCTCCTTCTCTGCTTTCTCACCTCAGACCTCAGTCTGCTTCTCAAAGGCTTGTCGACTTTATTACACATTTCTGGACTGATCTTCTCTGCGGGGAAGACTTCAGCAATAGGATAAACATGCCACAATCTGATAGAATTACTGCACAGCATATAAAGCAGAAATGAGACTGAGTTGTGTTTGTTTATTTGCTATTATTTGTGGGCTATGCATCTGGAGCTATCTAAAGTCTATTCATCTCCTTATCCCGCTTATCCCTGATAAAGATTTGGGGACGACTGGAGCATATTATAGCAACTATGAGCCTTAGGTGGGTTACACCCTGGTCAGTGATCTATAAGTCACAGGGGTGACAAAAAGACAAGGAGAACACACATTTGCAATTGTAGACCTGTACTTTTACTGTAGTGTGTGCTTTGGGTGGAGTGCAGTGGTGATGAATGCTCTAATCATTCTCCTGCCCTGCCTTTGGTCTGTGCACTAAACCAGAACAAAAGGCTCCTAATGATTTTTGGCTTATTCCTACAACATGTTCCCCTCTTTCCTAGATACAATACATACATTATGGGTCCCAAAATATGCATGCACTTTTTATGATCAGTCCTTGCATTTTTGACCCCCTGTTGCTAAAAATCTTGCTGCACTGATGATGGTGATGACGATGGTTGATAATTGTTGACAAATACCATTGTGTGTCTAATATATGATCCATTTTCTTTGTGCTTAGTTTTTGTTGCAAAGGATGACTGCAAACTTAATTGTTCTCATGGGATGATTAAAGTTAATGAATCAATTCCCTGTGTTTCATGATCTCTGGTTTGTCTTATCTGTCAAAACACCTGATCCACAGCTGCAGACCTGGTTAATATGTCAGTTCTTTATAAGTCTGTAAAGTTGACACTATAAAACACATCCAAGATGTGGGTATTTGTGAAGAACTTACACTATGCTTTACATTTCTAAAATTTACGAGACGTCAAATGATTATTTCCTTCAATAAAACTGTATTGCAGCTCTGCTTGTCTGATGTAATGGTGTTACATTTTTGCGTTCCCCAAAAATAAATCTTGGACTCCACACAGTTAAGCTCGAAGCACAATGTGTTTTTCATTAGGCCTACATCACTTTCCTGTTGCCTCCAGTCATTCTCAGATTATTTTGTGTATGGAGTGAATGATTGACAACAGAAAGTAAACGGACCAATTTGGGAGGCAGCGTGTTGCTCTGGGCAAGTCATCAAATTCACTTAGAATATTGTCCCAATAAACTATGAAGGAAGAAAATATTCACTCTAGGATTCTAAAATATTTTTATAATGTGGTGTGTATACTGGGACATCATAATCTAATGCAGTGGTTCTCAAACTCCAGGTTGGGACCCAAATATGGGTCACCAAAGAATTTAATCATAATCAAAATCATCTTTGAACATGAAAAAAATATATATAAAAGTATAAACGTGAAAAATAATAAATAAATGGAATTCAAATGTACTTAAATATAACAAATTTTGGTAAAGATAACATTCAACATATTACTAAGAAAATGGCATAACGGTGCTAAACCAGATTGTGACATGGGTCCCCTAAAAACATTTAGAAACAACGGTCTAATGTATACTGGTTGGTGATACTTAGTATTTTATAACAATATAAAGTTTTTTAAAATATTTTTTCATATTTACTTAAATGTATGAGTTGATTTGTTTGTTTTTGTAAGGAGCTGTGAACACGTCTTGTGACATTAACTCAATTTCAGCTAAGTCTTGTAAATCTTTTTTTTAGCCTCTCCATTTTAAATTCCATTAGATCCATTTAACTGCTGTTTTATGGTTGGAAATTCTGCATTGATTGCTTCATGGAGTTTGCCTTGAGGAGTTTGGTATTTCTCCTTGTGTTTTTGCCCTTGACGGATGAGGAAGGAGGCCCTGCACCAGACCCCTGCCTCACAAAGATAAGTGCCATTTGAACTCCATTAATGCCAGGAAGGATGTGATCGCCATGGTATGGGGAGGAGCTATATTGCACTGTTGAGATTACATAACCCACAACATGATTGTAGCATAGGGCAAGACTTTATCAAATGTCCCATCACTTTTAACAATCTTCCAGTAATGCTGTGCCACCATGCTCTAACAGCCCAACAACAACTGAGAAAAGTAATTTTTTGCCTGAATGTTATCTTCGTTTGGTAAACTTTTTATGCCCTTTAGCGGCATCAACATGACACCAAACCATGCACCCAAACACAGTGAGAGAAGACTTAAGAAGAGGTCTGGGAGATGTTTGATTTTGTGATTACATCTAATCATCAAACTTGGTTAAAAGTCAATCTTGACTAAACTGGTTTGTCCTCAGCTTTACGGTACAGTAGAGTGCAAGTCCACATTGCACCAGACACAAGTAAGTCATTTGATTGTGTGTATTGTGTTGTATCTGTGTTGTCTCAGGTTTTGATACCCGTCTGCAGCTGAAGATAAGACTGTACCTGCAGTGAAATGAGCCTGCTGTCTAAGTCTGTTTATTGTGAGGCCTTTGATAATATCTCCTCATTTATTGAACAGTGTTCACAGACCAGCTGCCTGTCTTGTCATATTAATCTCACACCATGTGGTCCCTTCTGTGCAAACACTAGCTTTGGACATCTCCAGACTCTGTAGCCGTTAGGGATGCACATTAGTAGAAAAAACAAGCGATATATATGTGATAACTAAATTTAGTGTTGCGACAATGATATGACTAGCGATATGTTTTTTTGTAGCTTCCGCTACATTTATAAATGTGAATTTAACCAGAAATTATAGACCCCAGGGCTAAACCAGTGTCAAACCAAGACTTAAAACCACAGAATCAAGACTAAATCAGACATATTTTATGATTTATTTTTTGGATCGGACAGTTCGAATTATTTTGAGTCTAAATTTCTGTAAGTTAAAGACTATAACATCATCATACTCAGAAAGCGCAATAGCTGTAGACATTGTGCTGTGGTCCCAGTGGCCAGTGACCACACAGATTTTAATCCATCTAGCTCATGTCATTTTCATGTTCGGCAGCTGCTCAAGGGAAAAGGGGCTGTTTTCCTAAGGGTCTGCTACTCTTCTTTGCTGGCTCAAAAAGCTGCCTTTAGAGAATGCGGCGTAACCTGCCAAAGAAAACCCACAGAAACCCGATGAGTGTCCCGCTGCTGAAGCTCGGGGGATCAACTCGCACTTCATTCAAATTCCTGTGATATTGGAAACTTGGCCCTTCAGACAAGACGTAGAAGTAGATGTGTTTGCACTCTTGTGTTATCTCTATGGCACCATTTCATCTGTCTGACAATAATGGAGTAATAACCTTCTCCTTAGAGCTCTCATTCATTCTGATTCTCTTACTGTTTTGTGTAAAGGCCTCAGAGCATCAGTTAATAAATGACTAAAGCACCATTTTGGATTGCTTTGGAGAACACAAACTCTAGCACTTTTTGATGAGGCATACTAGGAACAGGCACTATTATTAACTTTCAAATATATTGATATATAGTGACACTATATTATATACTGTAATTGTTTCTCTCTGTGTGTTCGGTTGGAACATCGCTTATAGGTTTATGTTGTAAAAATGGTGTTATAGTAATGGTAATACTCATACAAGAACAAAATATGAAATAGTACATTGCCCAGCCCTGGGTGCAGGTATGCTTATTGGTCTTACATTGATACTTTGTATAATGTTTTTGATGTAAACTAGAAGACTTTTGCATTTCCGTAATCAGGCAACTTCAGATAAGTACTTCCTCCCTGAAAGTAATATTAAAATGAAATGCATCTGTTGCTGATTGCTCCTATTCACTGCAGTGCACTTGTGAGTTCTGTAATTAGGTTGAGTTGTTCTGGGTTCAAACCATTGACATCTTGTTGCATCATATTTGTGACTTGAACGGATTTTCTGGTTCAGATTGTATGCTTCTTCTAGCACTCACTGACTTTGACTTTTGCAATCAAAATAGATGTTTTATGATTAATATATAATAATATCAATATATATAATCTTTATTTTGTCCACCTGTACACAACCATTTATTGAAACACCTTTCCACCAACTTTCCCATAGTTAAAAGATATGACTCCTTTTTATGTTGAAGTATTTTTAACATTTGTAACAGTTCATTCACTCTTTAGAGAAGCCTAGAGAAGGGTCATAGTAAATCTCATACATACATTTTACAGTAATGCGTATATTTCCCCCTTTGTAATTGAAATCTGAATAATAAAAATGTACCAGTGTCCCCATTTTATTCTGTCTGATTAATTAAACATGGCTCTGACTTGTTAAAGGGATGTTTAAAATGTTAACTCTTGGGCTACATGTTGATTACTGTTGGATGAGTAATGAGCAAATAGTACATCATGTTTTCTGGTAGCAAGACACATATGGCTATTCTTCTGATGTACTGAAATCCACTGCTGAATAGATTTTAAGAGCCTGTCCTGTCCCAGTAAGTAGAAGTAATTTAATTGTGACCTGTTCTGAAGCCGTGGGTATGCTGCTGCCAGAGGCATTTGTTTTGCTTCTTCGAGACATTATCTCCTTAATTAGGCTGTGATTTAGGCTTGGAAATTCCTCTCCAACATGCCAGATTCTTAAAACAACTGAGAGGGAAGGAATCTCAGGAGGAAGTCTTGGCTTCACAAGCTATTCTTTTCTAATGACTGGGTCTAGGTTTGCAGCACAATACCCTTATTCTCTGGCAGACTAGACCAGAACCCTCTATTTGTGGGATGTGTTGTCTGAATAAATGTGCAAAACTTAACCAGCCTTTGGACAGACACTACTGGTCTGGCTGTTATTTAATTGTTATAAACTAGTTTTATATTAATACTGATCAAATGTAAAGGTAAGGTTAAGATTTAAATTGTATGGCATGGTATATATATATAGTTTTCTGTTTAGTGCCTACAATGTTTTCAACTTTTAGCCTACCAAATTCATATTGTCATTCTTAATTTTTTGGATATATAATTTTCATTGACATTTTCATCCTCAATCTTTTTGTAACCAAATACAGTAGATCCTGTGAGTTGAGGATACATTGTACTATTGACGATTGTATAATTGGCTTCCTGTTACAACCAGAAAACTTAACTAAAAAGAGATAGCCAGTGACCTTCTCCAGCCCCTGTGTGCTATACAGGTGTTGGTCAGGACACACTGCCACCAGGTGCCCTCAGGCCGTTACTGCTGTACACACTGACGCTGAGGTGACACAGCTACAGAGGTATATCACCCTGTAGGTCACACATCTATACACACTCACTATTGCATAAGACAACATTTGGTTTTGCACCAATAAAAGCACTTTCTTTATTTGTGCACTACATGAAACATGCCAGATTAGTGCCACTTTGAATCGACAAAATTACAATATTATGGAATCACGTTGGTCCCGTGCCCCCGCGACCGCAGATCCTACGTGTGAACGCGATAATTTAAACAAATTGCTGGATCAGTCTCAAGTTTTACACACAGGTACATATCACAAGGACACCGAACTTGATGATTCTGGTACTTCTACAATGAATATTAAATTTATTAATTAATGCCCTAAACTATGAACGCAATAACGGCAAAAGTCTTTGCTGGATCTTGTTCAACTTTTCTAGACAGTTACATATCAGGAAGACGCTGATCTGGATTGTTGGTACTTCTACGATTAATGATGATTGATTAATTCATTAACTAATTATTGCCCTGAAGCACTTTAATTGAGCCATTAAAAATGCATGAATATTGGCACAGTGATCCGGGCTAATGTATATTTAATGTACATAGGCAAATTACAGAGGTAAAATAGAGGATGCCTCAATAGCGCCCCCATGTTTTTGACTCCTATTGTAATTGGGAAGTCAGGTTTTGAAGGTCCTGAACACATCAGACCAATATGATACCTCTATAGCGCCCCCATAGACTGAAAGAAGAATGTAGTTTTAGGGAACCAAATTTGGCAAAAACATCCGTCATAAACACGAAAGTAGACCCTTCTCATGTTTGTCAAGGTTTGGGGGCTCTTCTCTCTTAAGAGAGCAATTTCTCTTTTCATTGCTCGTTAACAATATAAAAACCCTTAGAAATCACACTGTCTGATTAAGGTGCCCGTTGGTGCCAGTTATGGCAGACGTATGAGGGATATTCGCTGATATATACCTTGCTGTCGGGTACAACAGCATAGGCCTAGATTTGCACATGTAGAAATGCCACACAATGTTTTGTTGAGATTTTGAATGGTGCTATCATCAATTTTATGTGAAAGCCATTTGCACTGTGGTTTCTGCTGCTTGCTTACTGACTGTAGTGTTGGCTCCCCTCCTGACGTGCATGTCTGTGCATCCTTTCACAGGTCTGTGAAACCTAAACAGCCCCAGAGTTGTTGGACCACTGAAATAGCATGTATCCTCTGCCAAGAAAACCCAATGTCTGTCGCCCAAAACACCATAGCCAAAAGTCAATGGCACTTGGTTCCTGCACTCCTTGCTCCCATTAGATAAACCTAATCAACTAGGACAGGGGGGCGATTTCAGCTGCTCAAGTGTCAGCACTCCACAATGGCACTGGATATTTCTTCTGTTTTGGGAGAAGGCTTGACAATACATGTCTTTGTTTTGTTTTAGGCGTGTTTTTTGTTCTGCCAACTGGAGGAGCTCAGGGCAGGTTACTGGATAGAGCGGGGCCGACACACTCAAAAGGCTGCGATTTCGAATGACATGAAAATGGGCCTGTGAGGTTTTTCGAAAACACTTTAGACGACAGACTAAACAACAAAAGGAGGATGAGGAACAGGAAAGTGAAGACAGCAGGATGTGAGCTCTGCCCTCCCATGCCCTTTTGTGTTCTCAGAATTTTTCTTGCTCAGAGTGAGATTTAGCATTAACTTGAGCAACCATACAGTAGGTGAAAGGATTTATACTTTGTACTTCTATTGAGTAAAATATTGTATTATTATTATTATGATATTGGTATCAAATGAGAGAAAATATGGGAATATGTGCATTTTGTAAAGATAAGATACAATTTTACTCATTAGTTTATTTGGAAATGCAGTGACAGTAACAGACAGACAGTACTCTTATTTAAAGTCCAGTTAGTACATTACTGAAACTTATAGTCTGTAGTTTTGTTCAATGATGTGCACTGGGTAATCTGTCATATTTATTATTTTGTCCCACCACACATCACTATACCTTTTGAACTGGCCCCCGATTTGTGTTGGCCAATTGCGTTTTAGTCCAGAAAATAAGCTTCATTGGCTGACTAGCTGATCACCGATGCTACAAACAACAAAGCCTTGTTTAATTTAGAGGGGTTCATAACACATCAATCAACCGTATAAAACAGCTTTATGCCTCTAAGTGCAGCACGCCTTTTTTAACCAGAAAACCAGTTGGAATTATGTAGAAAAATGGTCAATATCGCCAACTAGTGGACAAAAGTTACGTGGGGTGCCTTTTTACAAGACTTTTTTGCCAATCTACCCATCTCCATTTCCACCATTTATTAAGCCCTACCTCAGTTTAGTTCTTTCACAAGCAGAAATGGAACAATAAAAGTGTTTGAGCACGACTGCATGGCCGAAGTGTACTATACTTTATCAGCTGTACCTTACTGTGAGGAAAAAATCAGGAAGGAAGACAAGCCCATGGCGGTGGTGGGGAAAAACACCAGCATTTCTCCTGAACACAGTGGCTAGCCTGGCATTACCGTAGCTCTGAAGGAACTGACTTCATTACCGGGACACACCGCTTTTAAGAGACACACTATAAACACTCAGTAGTTGATGGTGCACCCTGACTTGTGTCTCGGGCTGGAGTTACAGCTGATGTAGTTTGTGGTCGGGGCACAGATGGGAAAACTATCCCACTGCATCTCTCTTGTACTAAGTGAGCTGAAACGGCTATTACTCAATGTCCTGCGCTAAGAGGATGAGTGTCCAGTGAGGCATGTTAGAAGAGCTTACTGTGAGCGCTGTTCAGAAAGAAAGATGTTTGACTGAAACTACTCATCTAACACCAAGCTGTTTTTCATTCATTAATATTGTTTGTATATTTGTCTATGGTCAACTATAATTGGGAATATTTTAAAATAAGAATATGTGATACTTATATATAACTTAAAAATAGTCTGCTGAAGCCATGCATTGAGAGTAACTTTGCCAAATGGTGGCACCTTTTTTCCATTTACTGAAAACATTAGCAATTCTTTATTGTCTCTCATTTACAGGCTAAATACAGCCATCATTAGTAAGATTGAAGCTAACTGAAGTTATTCTGTGAGGTTTTAAGTGTCTTTGCTTCAAGAGGTGTTGTTGAGTATGTTCTATGTACTGTCTAAATTTAGACATGTCTGTACTTTTACTCACATGGTGGTCACGTGGTTTCTGTGAGCCCATGCAGCTACATTCAGTGTGAAGTATTGGTTTTGTGTGGGGTTCTGTGGTGTAGAGGTGAAGCCCTACAGGCCTAATAACTTTAAAACACTCACATGCACAGACTGTTACAAGCCCAGTCAACGTGTTTTGTATTGTGGAGGTTACAAAGCAGCCGACAAGTTTGAAAAATTTGAGGTGTGCCAAAGGCTGTTTCCCTCAGATGTATTAAAGCTCTTGTAGACAAGGATCTGTGGCCAGCAGTGGTCAGCCCGATCGGCCTGCCTTTAAGCCCGGTTCCTCTGACACATTCAGAGGAATTCATATGAGGCTATCTGTGGTTCAACAAACACACCAGACTCCTGCTGTGTGCTGAAGATGTTTGTTTCACTATAATGGCCCTCATCGGAAGCCAAACAATTTTCATCTGTTTCATTGCTGATTACAATGTTAGCCACACTTGGAGAGCAAATGAAGGAGACCTAAGGTCAAAGGAAATTCCTTTATACTTTTATTTGATGTACAGAGAATAAACCCGAGGACCTGACACCAGTACGAGCTTTGATTCTAGCAACGTTTCAACATTGGCTTAAAACAGTGTTTTTATTACTTTTATTGAGTATTCTACTGGAATTGAAATATCAACAAGTTGCAATAGATATATATATAGACGCAATAGATATATATATATAGACCAATATGATATTTTATTCAGTGTTAAAGCTTGGTTGACCTTGGTTGAGTGGAGTAATCAGCCCACAGCATGCCTGTACCTGAGCCATACTGTACTACTCATAACCGTTGCCCAAGATGACCCGCAGAGTTGATTAAAAGATGATGGCCATTGCTGTACCAGTGTACTGCTGTTATAATAGATCATGTTAATTATCCATCAAGTCACTGTGCTACAACCAGTGCAGGTTTTTAATACACACAAGTAATTAGAGCTGTGCTAGCACAGGCCGCGGTGCCCTTCACTTGTTCAATGATCAATCTGAGCTCTAAGTGGACAGGCCACTGGCTGTTTGACAGAGGGCCAGGTCCCAGACATTAACACTGGACTGCTATTAACATGATGATTGCATGATTCAGCTGTACAACACTTCAAGACACTGCTGCAACAATACAGTGTATGTGCCATTTTTGTTAGTAACCCTAAAGCTATGGGTCTTATGAGACAGACAGAAATGTAAGCATGCAACAATCACATTCAAAAAGAGAGAAGTAAAAGTAAGATACACAGGGTCTAAGTATGCTTTATTTATAAGAAATTTGTGAGCAGCGTCAAACAAGTATAAAAAAGGCAACCAGCTCTGTTGTAGGCATAATGGAACATGTATAACTGCACAGATATGCAAAAGATTAACATTGGTCATTTTTTTACATTTTTAACAAAAGATTAACATTGGTCATTTTTCTAAAGGTTTTTTCTATACAAAACAGACACTCCACAGACTCCTGTCAGTGTGTGTGACAGACGTCTTGAAGATGAAGTAGACCACTCAAATGTTTCACTTGCTGTTCTCATATAAACAGTCCCCGGGGCAATGTTGTAAACAGGAAACTGTAAGGATCCTGGAAATCCAACTGTTTCTCATCATTGCTCATATTTACAGCTTTGTCGAATTTGAAACATGACTGCGAGACAGTTTTTAACATGTAACATACTAAACAGTTAGTATACAGTCAAGGTAAGACAAGACAAGACCAGAACATATTGCCATTTGCCACCAACCAATTAATTTAGCAAGAAGTAGGTGTGGCCATGCAATCCAAACAGTATGAGTTCACTAAATAATGGAGACACATTTTAAAAGTGTAGTTTTGACTTGTATTCAATAATATGAATGCCTCATGGTCACTGTAATTTTTCTTCTTTAACCCTGCTTTGAAGGTACATTTGAGGTTTTATGAAAGAAAGATTAATCCATCAATAAAGTACTCCATTTCCAGGCATGGCTTGTACATCCCTCCACACTTTCTCTGCTTACTTTCATTTGCTGTGCTATGAATTTGACCAGAAACACTGAAACATGCATGCAGCCACATATTAAAGTGGTCAAGAGCAAAAAGAGACCATATAAGGCTGTACAGAGATTGCTATTCCCATTTATTTGGAATGTGACAAATCCGCAAGCAATTGGAATATAGTACATGAGGTCTGCATCCCTGCCCAAAGTAAACGCTGAGATTCCCAATTTCACATTTCTACATAGCAGACCAATGAGTCAGATAGACTCGTGTTTACATTCATCTATGTCTTAAACTCTCTGCTGATTTATTTTAAGCTTCCAAGGCTCATTATAGAAGTTTAGAGACAAAGTAGTGTAAAAGAGCTCATTATGTCAAGTCAGTGTTTTCACAAGTTCAGCATTTATGAGTCAGTATGAGCCAAGAAGACTAGTGTGCAGTAAGGTACATCAAGCATTTCTCTGAAGGAAAAAGAGTCGGCAGTTTCCCCAAGGGCAACTGATAAACCGCTTGGCTGGGAAATGCTTTGGAAATGACTGCATTCCTTGTTAACCGTGTATGGCTATTTTTGCCACTGAAAGCCCTATTGCATATAGGCTGGGTATCTTTTGTTCAGCCTGTTACACAAGCAGGAAAGACTGGTTTACTTTGTTTCGTCATAATCCAACCATCCATCCTAATGTTGAAGTGTTGAAGCAATGCATCTTCGCAGCTCTGACACACTCCCACGTTCACACCAACAGGAATAGAAATAGGCTCACCATACAGACCTGCTGCCAGGCTACGCAAGTTTCATGAAAAATCTGTTTTAGTTCATTCATAGTTGTTAGCCATTGTGTTTAAATGGGCCATATTATGCCTTTTTGAATCAATCAGAAATAAACCAAGGCTCAACCAGAGTAAACCAATGATGTGATCAAATTAGTTATTACGGATATGGATATTGCATTTGCTGATATTACTATAATAAATGTAATACATTTGTCACAGTAATGTCTAGTGGTGAACTAATTCTTCATTTCATTTTATTTCGTCTTTATTTGAAGGGACAGTGTACAGAAACATTATGCTTACAAAACAGAGATGTACTGCACCAGATTAAAGCTAAACAGCTAATTTCCATCTGTAGTCCTTGGGAAACAATAACAAATTATACAGTGTAATTTACATATTCAACAATAAAAAAACACAGATTAACACATTCATCAGCTCACACTCATCATTCATATTACAAAGGTTAAAAGCATTCTGTTACATGTTTTTGTTATTTATTTTTCTTCTGTTGTCTCTTGTCAGAGCCTTGATGAACTGGATGATGACGATGTCAGAGAGAAAGATAGACGAGAGGAAGAAGAGTTGGTTCAAGCCAACACTGTCCAAAATGAGGCCATGACGGCTGACCCCACTGTTGGACACATGATGGTAACACAACACCTTTTGATATTAAATCCAAGGGTGGATGATTATGGCAAAAAGTGACGTCACCTTTTTTTGTGAACAACCCCCAAATGTGTTTTCATGATTCCTGATACATTTTGCAGAATTTAAGTAGCTGGGCAAAATACAAATGCAAGAATCAGACTACAATGATAGTTTCAGATTTGCAAAAGGTCACAAGTTGATTTTGCAATATTGTCATAATCTACCCATAAATCTAATTATAGACACGTACTTTATGGTTAGTACTTCTTTAAGCACAATGTTTTGATACATCTGTGCTGCCAAACAGAGGCACTGTTGCTCTGAAAGACAACCTGAGAGCTCAGAAACTGTAAGCTTCTGAAAACTCCAAAAACACACACACAAACTAACAAGAACCAAATATTTCAAATCTACCTGCGGAAATGGGACCAATCAAATATTTATCTCAGTCGGAGAAACATTTTTCATCATAAAATAAACCAGGGCACTTTTGTAGAATCAGTTATTATTCAAAACATTTCCTCAATTACCAGCTTTATAATATCAATTAGATATCTTTTGTTTTTTTAGACAATACACCCTTAGACAATAGCTTGGAAAGGCAATTAGTTAGTTGCTAGCTAAAATGATGCGCTATTATTTATGACAACAGGGCTCCTCTTTGTGTTGCTCAAAGGCACAAAGAAAAATGCTCTGTTCATCAAAATTCACAGTGAAGCCAATGTCAAGATGTGTTTAGTGGAAAGGGTGCCTGGATTAAATATGATGTTGATGAATCTCTGAATCTTGGCAGGTAATTATGGCAGTATTATGTTTATTAAATTAGAGGGAACTTGTATGTCTGTTTTTCCTTCACAAAAGTTGTCTTGTTTCTGCTGAACGAGAATCTAAATGAATAATCAAAATGAAACCAAATCAGTAATGACATGCTCATAATGTGAGTCATATTTTTGACAGGCAGCGGAGCTCGATATTCAGCGGGCTGTCTGCAATTTCAGTGAGATTGTAGAAAGAAAATAAATACAGAGAGCAGTAGAAAAGTCTCCCACTGTGTAGCAACAACCAGAACTGCTTCCATGTTGGTTTTCTCTAAAAATCATATGACAAGACATACAAAATTGCAGTATGAAAAAAATAAATACAAAAACCAAATTGCCGGGCTGCTTTGTGACAACTCTTGGTGAAGGCACTTAGATGTCCCTCCAGATGGATCGGCTGGAGCAGTATGTGGCTGTTTACGCAAAGCGATGACTTGTGTGTGAGATATGTACACAAACACCGTACAAACAGGAAGTGGCACCTGCTGAGATGTGGCATATAGTTAGATACTGCGTAACACACTTTACATTAAGTGCTCTTGCTTTGTACATAAGCTCTGCACTCACATGTACACCTCACTTTCACATTGGTTCACTTAAAGGCAGTGATTTCAGTTTCATCATTGCTGCAGATTCAGAATGTGTGTGTTTACCATCACACCATGTGGCCGGGAAGACTAGATGTGGCTGTGCACAAACCAGCCATTAGACGTCTCTCAGCCCCTTGTATAAAAGTGACATTCATATTCACCAGGGTCCTGCTCATCAGACACCAAACACACATATACAAATCTTCACTGATACCACTGAGATTTACTGCAGGCCTGTCAGTGCAACATCTGTAAAGCCAGAGCATACTGAAAGTGCTCCCTTCCTCCTGGGCCCTATTCATCTCAGGAAGACGAGCAATTGCCATGTCAGGCTCATTTTGATCTACAGCAGGCAGCCAGGCCCCTCAGCTGCTATCATGATACCAGTATAAAAAGTTTCAAGAGGAGCTCACTTCAACTTTGTCTTCTTTCCTTTTGCCTGTGAGCTTTCCCTAAACAAAACAGACCATAGCTCATCTGCGTTAGCCGGCGGAAATGTAATGGCAATATAAAACCTTTTTTTTATCAGATGTTATTCAATTTTGCATTTGCACCGGTCCGGTTCATGCGTGAATATTTTCCTTCGGGATACATATATCTGCTGGCTTAGCAATGGCCCATCATAGACCCTATAGTACTGAGCAGCCATGTGGTCCTGGTTATAATGCCTTGCCTTCCTCCGCTATGCCGGGCATCCAAGGAAACTTGTTTGAGTGAGCCAGCAGTCCAAGGCATATGGAACATTCCTCAGGATCATCTGCTTTTCAAGTGGCGCCAGGTTCACAACAGTCTGCTGCTAACAGTTTTTACCCAACAATATGGACACATCTTATTTATATCTTATCAAGCACATAGTTCAAAAGCTGTTTTCGGAGCAGTAGGGTGATCAAATGCCATTCCTGAACCAGCAGTGGTTTAACTCGTTGCATAAAATAATATTTGATCCTATGTTTGCACCTTTGTTGACTTAATACAGGATACACTAATATTGACCTTTTTGATAAGAATGTTTCCAATATTTTTCCTCAACTTCAATCAGAATAATATACAATAATTTCTGCAAGTTTTTCGTTCTATTGAGTTATTTTAAATCTGTCACAAATTGGTTAACAGCTGTTGTGCGTGTACATTGAGGTTAGATAGATAGATAGATAGATAGATAGATAGATAGATAGATAGATAGATAGATAGATAGATAGATAGATAGATAGATAGATAGATAGATAGATATAGTATCTCGGT
>JAVQKC010201964.1:0-10381 GCA_036025475.1 Philypnodon macrostomus | reverse complement strand
GGGTCAAATAAAGAATACCTCTATAGCCCCCCCATGTTTATGACCCCTATGGGACTCTGGACACATTTACTTTGGCAGAGAGCAATGAAACTTGGTAAAGTGATTCTCCACAGTGTACCTAACATAAAATATTATTATGACCCCACCCTACAACAAACAGAAAGTCGGCCATTTTGGATTGAAATTGGGAAGGTATATTTGACAGCCTCTAACTTGCAGAAACTTTGCCCGATTAGGCTCAAACCTGAAATACTTAAACTAGGCCTGTGCTGTCGTCTCCGACAGCAAGTTGTATATCAGCAAAACAGCCCCATACGTCTGCCACAACTGGCACCAACGGGACCTAAATCAGACATTGTGTGATTTCTAAGGGTTTTCATATTTTTAATGAGCAATTAAGACACCCCACCCCCAAACCATGACAAACATGGAAAGGGTCTATTTGACTTTTTTGATTTGTCTGGATGTTTATGAAGAATGTTTTTACCAAACATGTTTTCATTCCCTAAAACTACATTCTTCTTTCAGTCTATAAGGGGTGCTATAGAGGTAACTGCCATCATATCAGTCAGATGTGTTCAGGGCCACGGGGTAATTAGGTATTTCAGGTTTAAGCCTAATCGGGCAAAGTATGTGCAAGTTAGAGGCTGTCAAATATACCTGATTTCAATCCAAATTGGCTGACTTCCTGTTTGTTGTAGGGTGGGGTCATAATGATATTTTATGTTGGGTACATTGTGGAGAATCACTGTACTAAGTTTCATTGCTCTATGTACATTAACTATACAATAGCCTGGATCACTGTGCCAAAATTCACATGATTTTGTTTATGTTCAGCAGCATCAAAACATGAATTTGTTAGGAAGTAATATACTCAATCCAGTTCTGCATCTTCATGATATCTACCTGTGTGCAACAGTTGAAAACGATCCAGCAAAGACTTTTAGAATTATTGCGTTCACAATTTTGGCTCGTAATTAATTATTTACGTAATTAATATTCATCGTAGAAGTACCCAAATCAATACAGTTCGGCATCTTTATGGTATGTACCTGTGCGCAACAGTGATCCAGAAATTTGTTTTTGAGTTATCGCTTTCACATCTAGGATCTGCGGGTGCGGACTGAAGTGATTCCATAAAGTCGAAGTTTTAAATACCCCTGGCTCTGAACACATCTGACCAATATGATGGCAGTTAGTTAAGGTTATTAGTTTGTTGAAGGCATTGTGCTTTAATTTGTTTTTTATTTAATTCAATTTATTCAGTTGAGATACATAATAATCCCAAATATTAACATTTCCCTTTCAGGCTGTTCTTCACATCTTATAGTATTACTGAAGAGGTAATAAAATAGACAAAACTATCATTAATATGTTGTTTTTGCATAAATTCTTATCTTGTGTCGAAATCCTCCTTTGAATGGGGCCCCAGATTACTGCTTAGTTTTTTTTGTGGCTCCACCCCTGCTCAAGCAGATGCAGTCAGAGAGAGTGAATGAGTTTTCAAAGTCTTGTTGTTAGGGCAGTGGGCTAGAAGTTACATCAAAAACTTTATGAGAATACAGAGGCGGTCACAAGGATATTGACCGCAGCGTCATGCTCCGACAACACACGTAATTAAACTCAGCTGAGGAGCAGGAAACACTCGGCTGTTGACAGGGCACGGCTTCTCTTGCCCAAGCTGCTGCCATCACCTCGACCTCCACCGCGGCTCAATTTTTCTTACCCGCTGCGCATCGGTCCTTCATGCGCATGGGCCCTTCATGGTAAGCCTGTTAATCAATACGGGCTTGCCTGTAGTCAGTGTCAGAAGTGCCACAGGAACATCACGTGACGCTTCTGATGATACAGAAAGGATAATTTTTTGCTATATTATCATGTATTTGGAAACAATCGGCTACACAGGAACCTGCTGCTGTAGCGGAGGATAAAGCATCAAGCATTGTGTGTTACACTTTTTTCAGTGCAGTAAAACAAATATATTGTTTTAACTCTTTCATTTAACCTGGTAAATGTCACTGCATTTTAGCTTATAACTACAATAACAATTAGATAAACAATAAATTGTAAAACTTTGAAATTGTAAAATGTAAGAGTGTCTAGAATAGTGCTATATAAGACTAATGCATTATTATTATTAATATTATTATAAAAATAACAAATTAGAAGAATGTCTCACTAGCTTATTGCAGCTAATTTAATGCTTTTCAGTTTACTGCAAGAGGTTATACTTTAAATTCTATAATCCCTATGTCTTTAGCCATGTACTGTAAATGTAGACAGTGTTTGCTCTAGTTTAAAAAATACAAAATGATGAGAAAATCACAGAATTGGTGTAAAATCAAGTAACTAGGACACACATGAAGGGCCTGTACGAGCAACCAAAACCAGCCACACGCATCCTCTTCTGTGCCATATGCTGTCACTCAGAGGAGAAAAAAACAAGTGTGAGCAGACAGTGTCTAAATGAGACGGTGGGAGGCAGCGGGGAAGAGGGAGGTGCGGGAGGTGCGCAGGGAGAGGGGGCGGGATGTCAAGGATTCATGGTGCTTCATCTTGTGCAGCTCGGCAAAACCAGTACAGCAACAGACAACTCCCCAACTAAAATGCTCAAACTTATCAGCCTTACGAGACAGTCAGCAGAACACACATCACAACTACTGAGACATGGCTACACAGAGGGAAAGGGAGGGGGTTCAAAGGAAGCCGTGGGGGGAAAACGTTGCCTTTTATTGGAAACAAAAGAGAACACTTAACATATTTGCAACCACATTTGATCCAACCGGCGGAGGAGAGGCTAAATGGGATATCTCCATGTACGCACGACAAATAGATCATGGATTGACTAAAGCCCACAATGCGTCCCGGGGGTATGCATATGTGTGTGATTGTGTATGTGAGCGTGTTGCACTGATGGAGCGGTAATTGTCATGATTAAATTGTCAGTCTTGCTCCATACGCTGTGTATCTGACTCATTAGTGATTACTTCAGATTACAAACAGTGTTTTGCAGTAAGTGTTTGATAGAGGCCCACTGCACTTTATATATCATCATTATATAGGATTATGGTATTGATGAATTTCAATATACTTTGTACATTGCTATAGAACTATTCAAGGTCATTTTTAAGGGGTGTGCCGGAGCAAATAAATAAAAAAAATACTGTATATGAAATGAAAGAATTGGATTATAAACACAATAATGGCTCCATGAAATACATGGAAAATTCATATAATTTAAGGAAAATAACTGTATTTTGTATGAAGCATTATATCATCCAGCTCTCACGTCTCAGTGCATTCTGACCCTTTGCAGTTTATTTATTGTTTCAGTCACACAACACCATAATCCATTTGATAAATAATAAAGTTGTTAAACAGGATCAAAACAGGCAGAAGCATAATGCATATAAGCAACTTATGAGAGGAGGAAAGCGGAAAGAAGAGATTAAGAAAAAACAACAAAAAATTCAATAACATTTCATATAACACTGAAAATATATTGAGACATTTTCTTTTTGAACAGAAAAAATGAATGACATGATTTCATTTCAGCGCTGACATTATTCCATAACTGATCACCAAGTACTGACATGTACTTTGTACCTTGTGTACTAGATACAATTCTTTATTATTTTAGATGTAATTACAATCTGCACAGAGCAAGTAGAAAAGAAAAACACAACAAAATTACACATTTGAAGTGTTTTTATATATAGGCCTACAGTCAAATTTTATTTTTGGTTTTAGATTAATTTAATGTTATCGTGAACTTCAATATGCCAATGAAATATGCAGAGCCTTATTTGCTGGCTAATAGTTAAAACATTACATTTTTCCTAGATGAAGGTAATATAATTAGTTGATAATTGGTTAATATCAGATAATGGTGGAAACAGATTAATATTCATATCCAGATGACTACAGTTGCCACTGAGATAACATCACAGCATTTCAGTGACCTTCTGACTCCACTGCAGCATATATTGTATGATCTATTATTTCAACTTCATTTACAATATGATAATAACCAATTAGTGATCAGACAATGAAAGTAAAAAATAAATAAAATATAGGCGGCATTTTATTCTGTTGATTTTGTAGACACGTTTGTCAGATCTCTCTCTGTTTCAGTTCTGTTGTAATTCCTAATTGCCACCAAAGGTTTATTCAAATCAAGTTACTTAGGCTTAACTATTGGTTCAATTATGTAAATAAAAATACTAATACATAATTCAAAAATGTGTCAAAAATATATTGCAGAATCATTGTTATCACCATATCAGCAAACATGATCCATATTGTAAAAATCTACACAATAATGACAGTCTGACACTTTCACCATTTTTTTACTCCTGGTTTAGTCCTAAACTTTTATCGTGAGCAATTTGAACTAGTAATCATTTTAAATAGTAAACATGAACTACTTAATTACACTTTTTGATCTCAATTATCAACATGGTTATCAAATATTGACTTTTTTTCTCATATCATGCAGCCTTATTTTACATGGATTTTGTTTTGAAAAAAAGTGTCTGCAAATATAATTTATGACACACAATTACTTCACCCATATCTCTCCACTTGACGCGTGAATATGTGTCTTGTTGAGCTAACACAAGTGGTTGTTTTGGTTGTCGGTATAGTCACGGTGTGTGTATCAAGCTCAGATTGTTATGATAAGGCATCCAAAAATTAAAGCAATTTATTTATTTATTTTATTTTTATTTAGTTCTGGACGTGCAGCAGAAGCAGAGGTGTGACGGGGTTAAACAAGGACCTGCTCGCGGTCACTGCAGGAGTACCCCCGCCCCCCTTTCCTCTTCTTCCCGACGAACACCGCCATCCACCCCCACCCCCGCGGGCTGCAGACTGATAAATAACCTCAAGTGCCACCTGGTAATTAGCATGAGCTAGATACCACAGAGAAAAGAGGAGCACGGATGGGATGCAACTAAAAATACAAAATGCAACTATAATTTAGAGCTATGCATTAAAAGACTGTTGCAAATGACAGATTATGTTCATCTGAACATTTCACCATCTTTACAGCCGCAATTTATAATAGCGCTGATAGAAAGTGCACAAATAACAACTAATAAAATATTAAATGTACATATCAACTAAGCTTCTGTCCACATTAAAATACTTATTTGCTTTTGAAAAAACAGGAATATGACAAACATTGAACCATCTGTTTGTCATATTCCTAGTTAAAACTAAATTCCAACTAATTGGAAGAGTCGTATATGATGCCGGGAGGTGGGGGGTGATATTCAGATCAAGATCACGATTTCAATTTAGCACATTTAAGTGGACTTTGTATTTTTATCACACAAAGAAGACTATTGCTTTATGAAACCTTTTTAACTATAAATTCAATGTAGATCCAATCCAGTGTTCATCATAATACTTAATATGTATTTTCCTTTTTTTATTCATATGAACACTGACATTGTTATAGTAAAAATGACAGTGAAGAGCAGAGCATAAATGAATGCACTGTATCACGATTCAACCATCTTCCCAGATTTGCCAATTTTCATAACTTCATATCACAATTTGATTTTTAATACCATATTGCCCACCCCTAATGCAAAATATTTAAATGTCTCACACGCAGCCTGTAAGACTTATATAAAAGACTCAGTGGTATAACACACTCCAGAGTTGAGTAATAATATCAAATAAAAAATTACATGGAACATTATGACTGCAAACATGTCACCACATTCATACAGTATACACTTCACAGTAAAATCTAAGTCAAATTTGGAATCATTATTATGTACAACAACAGAAACTGCAGTTATTCTACACTATTTTCACACTAAAATCAAAATGCTTGTTCTAACTTGGCATGTCGAAAATGACATACATGCTACATACAGTAAGCCCATGGTCATATCTCTCTCTATATAAGTGCAGCTAAATTAATGAAAAAAGGTGCACGGATAAAATGCAATGCAATAAAGTTGTATTTATTAAAGCATACAAATTTAACTAAATATGTGATGAGAAAACTGATGACACAATTTCATAACCCCAATGCAACTAAATCAAAGGAATTGGAAATGCATTATATTTTCTGCTGAACACTACCATAACAACAAAATTACAACTATTTTCTCTAACTACAACATTAATAAAGAGACAATGGAATGGTGGAATGGTGTACTCTAGATATCAAACAAAAAGAAACATAATGATAGAAATGTATTTTACTTCACTACCACAATTATGTCAGTGTCATAAACAGAATACCATAGCTATGTCTAAATAATGCATATGAATTTAGATACCATCAATAATTTGATAGAACTATCTCTGAGAACTAACCATTCACAACAATGTAATAACTACAATTAGGTTTGCAAACATGCTTTTTCATTGCTGTAGGATTTTATTTTATTTAAATTTTATTATTACTTCAAATAGGGCTGCATGATTTTGAAAAAAAAAAAAATACAAATCATGGCAATTTTTAGGATAAATATCGCTATTGCGATTAGATTTGCAATATTGTTTTTAAACACATTTTAAACATGCCTGGAAGCATTAACACTTGAACGAAGACTTCCACAATAATCACATGTCTTTCAGAACATGTTTGTAGAGGTTAAACCTACAGGATAAGCAGGTTTTTACATATGTTTTGTTTTGAGAATATACTGTATATTGACAAATATATAATAAAAAGAAAAAAAAAGAAAAAGAGCTAACATTTCCCAATACTTTTAAAAACCCTTTTATACCCGATTTATGTGGTAAAATATCTGTGTCATGTCTATAACTCTAGCATCATTCAGATTGTTGAAATTATATCTCAGAATTTTCACTACAGCCTATTGGATCCTATTTGATATTGCTGTCTTTCAGATCAAACTCACAATGTAAGAATGAAAACTAATTTGCAAACATTTAAACAGTTCATTATAATTGTACATCAAATATTACTTCATACACTTTGCCACCTTCATCACAAATAAAGCTTTTAAACACAATCTCACAGACTAATGCAATTTGCCCTTTACCAAAAACATCCCACAACATTTAATGAACGTGCTGCTAATGTATTTTTTGAACGTTGAAAATAAAGCAGTTACATATCAGTGAAGAGGGATGAAAACATACTTGAGCTACAGATCATTTCCACTTAAATCCAAACATGCAAATGAATATGTGAGGACTATCAGGTAAATGTGTGAAGCCACTATAGAACAGTATATACTAGTTACAAAAAGTTAGGAATATTTGACTTTATAGTGAAATTTGTAAAAAAAATATCAAATCTTCAGACCACAGTGATACTATAGAATATTAAAAAGCAGATGATAAAACAGGTGATAGTTATGTACACAGATATATCAAAAGTCAAATATCCCTAACATTTTGTGACTAGTATATAATTTAGCTTAAGCCAAAATATTAATCGTTTCTGGCACTTGTGTGAAGAGAAATGTCAATTTGAATAATTATATAATGATTTCTAAGCAAAAGTATATTATTCTCCACAAATATATTTGTCTAACAACACTGGGTGTTAATTCAAGTGCTAAATAGTAAAGTCATCTCAGGTTTTATAGCCTCTAATTTTGACATCCCAGTCTAAAGGCTTCATGTTAGAACCTATTGTAAACTTGAACATACCTTTAACTGTAGGATAAATTTAAATGTTTTTATGCACATAAAATATTTATGATGAAATATTATTGGGACATTTATGTGGTAAGCATAGAGGGCAGCTTCTGTGTATGTGTGTGACGGTCACATGTGTATGTGTTTCAAACGTCCTCTGATCATTTAGCACTTCTTTTGTGAACAATTATGATTGTTTTAAGTTTTTGAAACTGCGCTCAATTAAACACAGCTCATTTATGAATCAACATGTAGTATGTAGATGTTTAAATAAAAAGGACATGTTATCTATGTATATGTAACAAAATGCTTTAATTTTAAATTCTAATAAAAAAATATATTGAGAGATTATCTCTTGATGTGAGTCAGCAGATACAAATATTGTAGTGAGTTATCTTTATAATATTATTGGGACAAATACCAGTCACTCTAATCTGCTTTAACTTACATGGCACTAACAACAGCTTCTTTTGTATCAGCTAATAATAACAATAAACAATAAAGTAAAAAAAACAAAAAACAATGAGTTATACACCTGCTAACAATAACCCCTACTTATATATGCAATATCATTTGAACAATAATAATTGTCTAGAATTTGGGCCAGAATTAAAGACGTAAGATTGTAAAACACATTATTAAACTCGATGTAATCTTGTTGATACAATCTTAAATTATTCCTTAATCAAATGATTTCTCAATGAGCTTATTAAATTATTATAATAAACAAGGAAAAGTTTTCAGGTTGGACGCTACATGCACAAAATCCACTGCGTAATGCCTCGTTCCAAGTTATTATCCAAATGAACCAATAATTCATAACTACAGTAAAAATGCCCACGTACCATAAATCGTGCTGCTAGTGATCATGTCTTCGAGCCTAAAAACAAGAGGAATGGGGGAGAAAACGGCAACAATCGTGATTTTCAGCTGACGAAATTCCACCGCTCGCTTCTCATTTTCCACTTCTCCTTGTCTTCGTCTTTGCGCGTATCGGATTTCACAACTTTGACCAAAACGCCATGCTCCCCTCTGCTCTCGTCCGTGTCCTTAGGTATTCTCGAGCCGTATGGATGCTATTACGACAGCGGCGAGGGTTTACGTGCAGGAGAGGAGAAGAGAGGACGGAGTCACCGTGCACCGCGATACGCCGCCTTCCACCCAACCAACCAGGCTGCGCGACGGGAGCCTGTCACTTCTGCGAGTTGGAGCGAGAGGATATAGCCGAGCCGCTGCTGTAGATGACATAAAACACACATTCTTCATGCCACCCATTAAAGAGGAAGAGACGAAAGCAGCGTGGTGCCCCCCTCCCTCCCGCGGACTTTTCCAAATAGATTACTCGCCCCAATGACAAGCCAGATCTATCTGCGAAGCTATAGGGTCAACTTTCATCTGGGGAAACTTCACGAAAAGGGAGAAGTTTAGGAAGAAGAGCTTTTTGATAAATCTGTCATTTAGCGGTTGCAGGAAAAGTGACATTGTGCGTAATGTTTGGAAACAAAACAAATGATTCCCATACATTATGCGCAAAGCAGTGTTTACGCTTGGCACGGCTTCCTTCCGTCTATTTCTAGTTATAAACATTCACATCAGAGGAGCAGAGGCGGGCTTACCTGTGGAGGTGAGAGGGCAGCGGCAGGATTGAGTCGCATCAACGCGCTGGGGGGTGTGCACGGCTGGCGCAGGGTTAAGTGTGAAAGCTGCTCGCCATTTCAAAGCAGTCCAAGTTAGTGCAGGGAAGACTGACCATAGCCACTGCCATGTTGGAATTCCAAACCCTGGACAGCTGCTGCTCCGCTGACTGAAGGCGAGCACAATGCGCACGCGCCCTACAGCTGGAGCCAAATTCAAAGCAGAGGCAGGGGTGGACATGACTGGTAGTCTGAGAGCAGCCTCAAATGCATGGGTGTCAGACTGGGAGGGGTATTCTGACTGTCCCCAGTCAAAAAGAATGGAAGGGTAAAAGTTTTAATTAATGTCATAATGAAATTCACTCTGACTGAATACAGTGGTATATATTTGCATTTTTATAAATATTGCATGTTCTCTGAAGCCCCTTTATTGATGCAGGCCAAGAAATATTGATCAAATGAACACTTATGGTTTATACCTTAAGCCCCTGCTCATGGTTTATAATATAACGACGTGACTGCTTTATATGCTGTTCATCAATATATGGAGGTCCTTACAGTATAATAATAATAATGCAGTAATAAAGGTAAAAAATATAATTGCTGTTCCAAGTTATTTATTTAATTCTACTTATTTACTAACCCTAGTTTACACATAATACTATTGCCTATTTGAATGTGTTTTGAGTGTTGTATTTGTTTAGTGAGAGTGCTGTGTGGTCGGACTGAGGATGGAAATTAGCTGTGACTATAATCCTGCATATTGAGACGTATATGTTCATTAACGTGCACTGTCCTTTTAATAAAATAAATATAAATACAAACTAGGCCTGTGCTGTCGTGGTATATCGGCGAAAACGGCCCCATACGTCTGCCCCGTTTGTCTGCCCCGTACGTCTGCTACAACTGTTACCAACGGGCACCTTAATCACTTTTTTGATTTGTCTGGATGTTTGTGAAGAATGTTTTTGCCAGATTTAGAAAATTTCCTAAAGCTGCATTCTTCTTTCAGTCTATAGGGGGCGCTATAGAGGTAACTGCCATCATATTGGTCAGATGTGTTCAGGGCCGGGGGGTCATTAGGTATTTCAGGTTAGAGCCTAATCGGG
>JAVQKC010201955.1:0-22732 GCA_036025475.1 Philypnodon macrostomus | reverse complement strand
CCTCTGTGGGCTGTATTATAAGGGTTTTTGTTTTAGAGTGCAGGGACACTTGTTTTCAACCAATCACACGCTTCCACAGAACAGGAGCCCTCGGATTGGTTGAAACATTGTTTATTTATCAAGAACTAGAAACTATCAGGGATAATGTGAGGGGCTGAGGTTTTATTTCAAAATGCACAGCTTATTCACAGCTATTTGTATTTTCTAGTTCAAAGGGAAAAAAGCCAACTTCAGACCGCTGCTCGTTATGCTGATACTTCCCGGTTTGTGTGAGACCGTGAAGGATTGAAAATGAGAGGAAGGGGAAAAGGGAGCGCATCATTCAAACTTTAAAACATATTTCATTTTATTTTTTGTTTATTTGTTTTTTACCTGCACAAAATCTTTTAAAACTTTGAAGACAAAAATAAAAAGATATTGGTTAGATAATTGAAAGTCTCAGTTTTCTCTTCATTTTTTTGGGTTCAGTAAATGTCTAATATTACCTCATGTTAAAAGAAGCACACAGATTAAATTAAATTAAATGTGGTGAGATTAGTGTCCCTTCCATTCATCATCTCGTGCTCTTTGCTTACTAGGTTCAAAGGTCAATGGAGCTTATCTTAACAACTATGGGCCTTAGTCACTTGCAAGTTAGTCACATAGCCTACACTTCTATCTCACATTGGCTTGGAGGAATCCACAATGTTTTTACTGAGAGGCAGGAGCACTAACCACCATGCCACAGTGCACACCTTGATATTTAACGTTTCCCCCCATAACTTTTGACGGTTAACAGAATCAGTGATAAGGTTCATCTTTCTCACCAGTATAAGCAATGTCGTTCTTGATGGAGGGAAACTTGAGGGTCATCTCATGCTTGTGCCGGTGGATGATCAGGTGTTCCTCTAACTGGAAGCGCTGCAGCAGACACACAAAGGATTCAAAAAATTTTCTCAGAATTCATTTTATTTCCAAAGTTCTGATTGGTTAATAATGTCCTGACCTGCAGTAAGAATGAATGATGTTTTTTTCTAAATTAATACGTTCAGTCCATGTGATGAATGAACCACACATTCACTGTCAATAGTCCTATGCTGTATGTCATCACAGTTCCAGTAACAGGTAGGTTAGGTTAGGTTGTGTATCACTGACCTGAGAGCAGCCGTGGGCGCTGCACACAAAAGGCCTGTCCTGCTGCTCGTTCATGTCACACACAAACCTGCAAAACACACAGTAACTTCAAAGTACTAAATGTTTTATCACAAGAACAAGATGTGCAATATTTTTTGGGACCTAATTTCAAACATGACCTTTTATTAATCGTATCAATATACTGTATGAACCAAAAGCCAAAAAGTGTTGCACTTTGTACCCCTTCTGATTAGACACATCTAAAAGCATGCTGTACTGACCTGAGGCGGCCCATAGTGTACATTATATTCCTCTGTTTTTATATCAGCGTGCTTTAACAGTAGGGATCTTATGAGGACAAGTGCTTTCACATATCCACTCATTATTACTAAAATATGTTAACAGTGTTTTTGATCTATTGCTCTTCCAATAGTTTATCTCCTATTAGTCTTTCAGCATGGCACTAGTAATAATACAGGCTCGATGACAAGACACATGCCTGCATCTGAATCCACTCATCAATAAGGCATGATAATAAGGGTGCACTGTATGGCCCCTCCCCATCGGCGTTGTGCAGACGGCGGGGGTCATTAGCAGTTGTTTGCGTGGCTAATGCTGGTCATTCATTTTCCAGCCACGGCAAATGAAGACTCAGACATTCCTGGGAGCGGTAATAACACGGGAGTGGAGAGGGCCTAGGGTTCAGAGGAGCATGTCGGGGTTAGTGAGAAATATACAAGCATCAAGGTAAGAGTGTGTACAGTGGAAAAGTGCACCAGCAATATAATCAAGTGATGTTAGGGGAAAGATTGAGGGACAGAAGGGGATCGGGGTCATTTTATAGATTACATATGGTTTAATCAGTTCCTCAGTACACTGTAAGTTCAAATGTAGCAACTCCCCTTGTTTTTGGATCAAATTAAAAAAATTATGTTTTGTGCTGTACACTCAGTGGCCACATTATTAGGTAGACCTTGTACCTCATAAAGTGGGGCAGTTGCCATTAAACCATCTCAAACCTGTGCCATTCTCCTCTGATTATAGAACTGCCACTGACTGGATTAGTTATCACATACTTCTCTGTGTAATCATTTATTCAAATGTATCAAACAACTATGCTACCGGTGGGTGAGCGTTCCTTTCAGGAATCACCAAAGTATCTCTTTCCTTCTGAACCCTGGCCTCTGCATCCTCTTCTCACATCTACCACCCAAAAGCCCTCTTTCGGAACTTCCATGACACAGAAACATCACATCCCAGTTCCACTGTCACAGTCACAGACATGAGAGGTGGTTGCTTAGATATTGAAATGACGTTTTCACATTTTATTTTGTTCGTGTTCGGTAGGGGTAAGTCCTGAGTAACTTTCAGTACTATTTCTTCTCAGTACATCTATGATCTATATAACATTAATATGTCCCACCACAATACAGCCATGCCCTTTCTGTCTCTGTTAATGTTATAGTGTAGGATAAAGAACACATCAACTCCTCATTAGATTAAGTAGAAAAAGCTGTACATATCCCAGAACAAAAGTGTACATTCAAAATGTACGTAATGGTCTAGTTCAGTGGTTCTCAAACTTCAAACCACCAAGTACCACCTCCGAAAATATTTGGTGCCCCACGTACCCTACAACTAACCCACATATAAATCAAGACTAAATTACATCTTAAATTGGGTGTAAACCTGAATTAAACCAGTTCTAAATCATGTCCAAACTTGAGCTAAACATAAACAATGACTAGTTTTGGACCAGTTCTACTCCAGGTCTAAACTAGGTCTAAACCACAGCACTAAATTAGGACTATGCAAAACCCGGTCAAAGTATCAACAGAGAGAGCCCACGTACCACAGTTGGTCTAGTATGTGCTTTTCAGAATTATTTTGGGCTGTGTTTTGCGGTAGGTAATAGTAGTAGCCAAATAGATGCTGGTTTTATATAGCCTATTTTGTATTCTATATTAATATTAGATATTCATTCACAGTATATGTCAAAATACCTTGCTTAAGAATTATGTTTAAGTGCTGTGTTTAGCTCAGTTGGTAGAGCTGTAGCACATTTTATGGCCCCCATTGTCATGTTTGAATCCAGCCCAGTTTGTCTTACACCATTCTGCCACTGTCCTATCAAATAAAAGCAAAAAACCTTAACTAACTAAGCACATACTTGGGGTGATGAGAAAGAGGGTGTCATGACATGAAAATGGGAGGTGACAGAGGAAGGGAAGGGTGTGCTTCAGACTCCTGACAGGCCCCAACCTGCCTCTGCCTTATTTACCACAACTCAGTGACTTCATACAAGTGCGTGTTAGGAGACCGTTAGTGTGTATGCAAGTGTATACATGAGCACAAGTGGAGATAAAGAAAATAACAATGATTTAGTTACTGTTATACGTGTGTATCGCACGTCATTGTTATCAGAATACTGACACAATCATTCAAATTGCAAAAATATAACTGCAATCTGACATTTCCACATCTGAGATTTGCACTGTCAATTTAAGCATCTGAGGCCTTGGAAGAAATTATATTATATATAAATATATTATGACCAAATAAAAAAATGTATCTAACTAATCAAGACTAAATTTCCTGGTTTAGTCTTTCGTAAGTTCTGATTTAGCCCCAGTTATGCACACAGACTTGAACTGATGTTTTACAATATATATATTTTGTTAGTGCAATATTCAACATAGTTATATTTTTTTCTGATATTGTAGTGGATGTATCTCACAACTCTTTTCTCCTCTTCTGCTCATTGTACGAATCAACAAAAGCACAGTCAGCACTTTTTGACCCAAACCTTCTGTCAGGATAGTTACATCAATGCATGACGTCAGCTTTAATACATAAATCCAACAACAGAGCACACACACACAACATGTGGCCCATTGAAGACGGATTACTGTTTAGGGTTAAATGGGGCAATGTAGTTAATACCGCCTTTTAAACTGCTACTGTGTGTTGCCAAAATACTGAGCCTATGCAAAAGTGTTGCCATTAGGGGATAAAGATTGAATAAATCACATTGAAATATTCAAACATATAGGGTGAGTTTAACTTGCACTCAGTATAGTTTTATTATTGTGCTATTTCTTAATGTTTCTTAATATTCATATTTTTTTATATAATTTTGTTTTATACTTATTTTGTTTTATACATATTTTGTTTTATACACATATTTTGTTTTAACGCTGGACAAGCAATGTACCAATTAGCCTTCCATGTGTGCGTGAGTGTGTATAATTATAGCCTAATTATTAAATAGTAATTAATCATTATTATAATTTTCTTAAATAATTACTTAACTACTGGCTACTGTAGGCCTACATGTAACCTACTTTAGGCTTAATTGTCAATTGTCATCATTAGGCTAATTGATATGTAGCCTAATTGATAAGTCCAAAAGCTCGGACCAAATGCTTAGAAAATAGACAACATCGTTTTGACACCACAATTTCTATAAAAAATACAATTAAGTAAGATCATATGTATTGAGTTCCTCCTACCTCTGAGCTAATCCAAGTCTTTGGTAGATCAACATACGATCACAAGAGCCTCATACTTGCGAGCTACAGCAGGTTCACCCTAATGAGCGGCGGTGTCCTGGAAACTGTGCGGTAAAAACGCTGCCAGGGCTCGGGTTGGCTCTGGGGACATGACCCGGTGAGTCTCCCGTCCTTCAAGCCCAGTCAGCAGCCTGACTAAAGTCATAAACAAGCCCGGCGTTCTCACAGCTGTACGAGGAGTGCTGTCACACCCCCCTAAATAGACAACCGCTCACTGTATCCGTATGAGCCCACAGCCAACTCCACTAAACACCCGATACAAGATTTCGTTTAGAATATAGAGCACAAAAAGTTCCAACCAAGTTCCCAAAGCTTAACTCTGGTGCGTAAAGTTGAGTAAATGGATGGCTTACCTTTCAGCGGAGAGTGGACTAGCAGCGCTCCAGAGAGGAACCACGTTGGACTGGAGCGAGATTACAATACGATCTATTTACAGCACCATTACATCACCCCCCGATGACGTTACATGGGATTCCTAAACTTCTAAATCATAGCGGCTCCGTACAAGAGCGAAGGGAAAGGGGGCAGGACCAGGAGGCAGAGACGGGGGCTGGCCTTGAGCACAAGGCGGGCTTCAGCCTCATGACAACCGGACAGTGAGAAGTGGGACGTGACAGGCAGCCATTCACGACGCACAACGTGACGAAGCCGGAGAAACACGGGTTTTGGTACAGGGGCTTTTTCTAGCCCGGGTGAGTGTGATGAGTCTATGAGTGTACTTTTGTTGTATTCCGAACTTGCCTCTGCCTGAACAGCACGTCCCAGCCCGGACAGCAACCGGTGAGATGTAGCCTGAGCTCTCATTACACAAACTTATAGCCTATGAAAAGTTGGGACATTAACTAACCCTTCTCGTGAAACCTTTTGATTCACAATAGACCATATGTCAGCTGTTGAACTGATGCTTCATATTCAATTACATCATTCATTTCCTCTACAGTCAGTAGGCACACATTGGTGGAGGATGGCTACATCTATAGCCCTGCATGGAGCAGGCTGATGGAGATGTGCCTACTACCTTTCTGACCACAGATATACATGACACCAATGCATTCATACTATTCATTCGAATTGCTGATCCATGCCGAGATTTCAAGTACAGACAATTACCTTTGCATCTCTTGCTGGTGAGGATGATCAATACATTTCTAACAATAAATACTAACAATGACATGCCGAGGCCTTTAATACCCAGTCATCTGACTAAAATGATGCCAATAAATGAAATTATATGTGCCTTGTGTTTTTTGTAACGTGTTGCTGCCATTAAATAAAAGAAATCTGCATTAAACGTTAAATATCCTTAACAACTAACATTATTTGACATCATTATTTAAAATATATTTGATGTATAAACTATTGTACACATTGTCCCAACACTTTCTGAATTTTGGTCTGTACATAGTGCAAAATTGTCTTGTTCTGGTTTAGCTCTGATTTAGTTTTGCTTTAGTTCCACTTCCTGATTGTGGTGAGCCACAGGACACAGGAGTCTGCATCTGAGGAAAGGTAAATGGTCTAACCGTAAGATAATGGCATCTAGATCTTTGAAAGATAGTGTTAATACAAAACATGAACACCTAATTGTTTTAATAGAAAAACCTCAATTAGAGCATTCTGTGTTATCATATTTGGAAGTTTGTGTTATCCCAGATTGTGTTCTGTGTTTCATCTCTGCATGCATAGTCTGCATGCATTGTTTCCTTTAAAAAATCAACTGCTGCAAATAGATTTTATTAGTTGATATTAGGCAAACTTAGTACGCTTGAGACCTAAAGTGCAATTCTCAAAACAGCATTCTTCTGTGAGTGAATTCTGCATCAGTGAAATGTAGGCTGTGAAATCACTGCAGTTCACTGTATTTCAGGCCACGGGTTAAATTGGAGTAATTCTAAAATGAATAAAACAATGCTGTTGAAAATACAATTGTAATGTACCTTGTTGACGTAATGACAGCTGAAAATATGTAATTGTTTCTCTTAGATAGATAAATAGAATAACTCCCCGCTGGTCCACATTGACAGAATAACACTGTGTCATATTTTGAGTTCAAGACTGTTGAAGACTCACTTAAAACAACTTTCTTACACTTTTCCTGTTGTGTCTAATTGTTTACAGTGGTTCAGGCCATTGTTATGGAGAGAAGAAGGCTGAGATCATCCCCGACTTTTCTGATCTAAGACATGCAGTCATCGCAGCAGCCATGTTTGGTTAGGCTTTCCGGGCCTCGGCTGCAGAGCGCCACAGGGATATGGGTCTGTTGTGGCTGAAGCAGGGGCTATAGACCCAGCCCCACTGACTCATCATCTACCAATCCCCTGGTGTACGCAAATTCCTGTGGCCATAGTGACAGAGGGAAACAGGAAGTAGTGGTGATGTCACTGTGTTTCGAGCTGTTGGTGAATCAGTGCTCTTGAGTGGAGATAAGACAGGTTTACAGCCACAAGCAGTTCAAGTGGTAAGCCCTGTATGCTGAAAAAGGCTTTTGTAAATGTGGCACTGTTTTAGTTTAAACTCTAGGTTTAGTCCCTGAGTTTAGTTGTGGGATTGTATTAAATTATTGACAGTATATAGTCAGTTTGGTTCACAGTGGAAATATTTGACATTACAACTATTTTTGTAGGCAATAGGAACTGGTTAATTTCAATATTACTTCACTCTGTTACGTTTTACCTGCTATTTTGAGTAACAAAACCACAAAATCCTCAAACAAGTGTTTCATTTCATCAAACTCAGCATTAGATCTGTTCAGTTCAAGCTTTTTCACCACATATACATTACATAATTAATTAGTTTCAGTTCATTTAATGAACATTGACAATATTCAGAAAAAGTTGATGTGCTCCCATACCAGAATCTATTTTAAGTGTATTTTGCAGTCCCACATTCCTTATCTCTTGCACATATCTCAAAGTGTTTTATTTATTTTTTTAATCATATTCTTGCTTTATACCCAAACAACACAAAATGCTCAATCTTTATCAGAAATCTACTACGAGTTGAGTGTACTTTTACTAAAACGATCTCCTTCGATTGCTCTGTGATTCATTTTGCCAACTTTAGTGTTTGGGCAATGGTCTCACCAAGGTATAATCTGAAATTTGTTATCATCATTGTATTATAGTTTACTATAGTTTAAAAACTTTTGTTTAAATTGACAATGCTACTTAATTAATTGAATTGAATTGAATGAATCTGGATCATGTGTTCTATAGTTGCAGTTTATCTGTTGGCCCAATAATAGCCCATGACACAGACCTAAAACTATTGAATACTGTTATGATTATGGCCTTGTTGGAGCCACAGTGGACAGTGCTAAGGGATATCCATAACTCAGTGTCCAAAATCACAGTTAGCACCTGCACCCTTGCCTTGTTATGGTTTTTAATAGTCACCCTGGGAGCTGGCGTCACCACACACTGCAAAATTATGAGCCTTAAGTCAAAGGTTCAGGAAAGTTTGAGCTTAAATTACACTTTGGCAACAAATATGCTTTTGTAATGACGTCTATTATTGTCCATACAATCAGTATTCTGTAAAAAAATTACTGGATATTTCTTGAAGATTTAAAAAACCACAACAAGCTATTAGATTAAAAAATTACATTGTAATTTGTGGAGAAGTATCTCAGGGTCTTGTTCATGAGTGAGGGATGGATGGATCGTGAGATTGACAGGCAGATCGGTGCAGCCTCTGATGCGGTCGGTGTACCGGACTGTTGTGGTGATGTGGTCGGTGTACGGACCGTTGTAGTGATGTGGTCGGTGTACCGGACCGTTGTGGTGATGAAGGAGCTGAGCTCTCGATTTACAGGTCAATCTACGTTCCAAGATAGTAGGACAAGATAGTGGGTACAAGCAGCCGAAATGAGTTTCCTCCACAGGGGGGCAGGGCGCTTAATATTACCATTTATCAAACTGAGACAATATTTATCTTTTGCCCTATCAATGTGAATTCATTCATTTTGTCACTTCCTTTCATCCATGGTAGGGGTCTCAGGTTCAATCATAGTCATAGTCACTAGTAAAATCATAAGCTAATATTCTAACAAGAAGGTAAGTTACTCAAAACAAGTAAAAAAAGCATAAATGACTTTCAACATGACCTGTAGGTGAGCCACCCAACCACAGTTTTCCTAATGATGTCATGTATGAGCTCCCAGTGCGGCCCTCAGAACACATGCTTGTAGTTGTCATTGACGTAACAACAGTGTTGGACCTGCGTCACTGTCCGCCGCTGATACAACATGTGTGTAATGAGCAGAGGACATGTTGTGTGTAAGAGAAAACATCTGTGTTCTCACTGCTGCAGAGGTGGACCTATGTGGAGTCCACTGAGCTGTTCTGTGTGCTGCATGTGTGGAAATGAGGCTGGAAGCCATGCTAAAGAACGCTCTTCCTGGAGTCTCAAGGCTGAGGAAAAAAAGAATTGAAGTTAATGGGGTACCATATTACACGTGTCACAAGTAGGTTGTGACCCAAAAGTTAGTTGGTTAGTTAGTTGCATTTATCTTATTACCTTATCATTGCCTTATTTGAAGCATAAATAGGTTATTGTTTTAATTACAACAAATGGGCTAGTGATTTGTCAGCGGTGGAAAGTATGTTTTTGACCATGGGCAGGAACAGCAGTTAGAAAATGCAAAGATTGCTAATTTCAGTTATTTAAGACGTGTCCAATTTGTCATACGTGTGGTTTGGTTTACTTTTTGAGCCCTAAAGCTCATGTGTTTTGTGTGCTCTTTAAATGATAAATGATGAAAACTAAATTTGTTGCCTTTTTGGTGCAGGCTGCTGTTTTGAACATCACATATCATCCCCTTTTTAGGCACATGAAGTTCTTTACAACTTCATACATGATTCCGTCCTTCCACAGCCACATACTGGTGGTAGTAAGCAGGTGTAGTCACAGCTGCTCTGGGGCAGAAAAGAGCTGAAAAAATGCTGCAGCCATATGATGCCAAGGCCTTCTTTACCACCACTACAATGAGATTCACCAGTGTCACATAAACGTGCCCAAGGACACTATACAGGATAGCTACGATCAAACTGCCACCATTCTGGTTAATCCACATAACCACTGCTGCCCTGTGATTTAAGATGTTGACCAACCACCAACAATGATGATAATAATGGATTAGTCTTTCACAAAGTCCATTAATCATTCACACCACATTCACAGTGTTGTACAATGAAAAACAGTGTTAACCTGCAATTTAGGCTGTAAAATAGTTTTATCTGCATCAGTTTCCAGAATCATCCCTACCTTGTGTGTCATTGTGACTTCTCTCTGCTTGGGTGCACAGACTATAGTAAAAGTGTGTCCCACGTCTAAAGGCTGTTTGTCCAAGTCAGTGGTTTACGATTGGCCGCTATAACGCTCGATTAA
This sequence comes from Philypnodon macrostomus, assembly GCA_036025475.1. Lineage (NCBI taxonomy): Eukaryota > Metazoa > Chordata > Actinopteri > Gobiiformes > Eleotridae > Philypnodon > Philypnodon macrostomus. Next base: position 12,659 of record JAVQKC010201955.1, on the reverse strand, counting down.
CAGGTCCACCTCAAACCAGCCAGGCCCAGACAGACCCAGACTTTGTGATTGAAGGACAGAGTCTGTGCAACACACACACAAGGACCACAGTCTCTTCCTCACCACTGGACCGTTATATGCTCACATTCATCAGTGAACTTTATGGATGTAAAAGGTTCTACTGTCAATATTTGATGCAGCTAAAAACATAATATTGATCACATACCACACACACTTGTGCGGGTACATTCTGAGGAGATCAGAGCCATGTCAAAATAGGATAAATATTACTTAGCCCTACCTGGTTTATTTAACATATTTCACTATTCATTGAAGCAAAATATGATGCATCTTCCACTCATTAGATTAGATTTAAAAAAAATCTATTTACTATTTTTGGACATGTCATTAGTTTAGATATAGGTCATTATTATGCATATGCAATAATTTACATTTAATGCCTTACCTAGTCAGTCGTTTTAGTGCCTAATCTGGTGTTGATTGAGGGTGTGTTAAGGTGGTGTAAATGGTGCAAATGCATATCAAAGCGTTTCAATTCACTGAGGTGTTAAGTAATGAGTGTCTGTCTGGGGGAGACACATCTCGATCTCCACAGGTAGGCAGATCGTGACGCATCGCCCACCAGCAAGCCCTCCTCCTGCCCCCATCCCCCAGCCGCCGTCCCGCCTGCTCCCAGCTGCGTGTGCCGCTGTCTGCCCCTCTGCTGCCCGGTGTCTGCTCCGCCGCTCTGCCCCGCTCCCACCCTGGACCTGAAGCCTCTGCCTCCTCGCTCACCGCCCCGGCTCCCGGACCCTTTCCAACCCGCTGAGTGTGCACCATGACGGGCATCGCGGCCGCTTCGTTCTTCTCCAACTCCTGCAGGTTCGGGGGCTGCGGTCTCCAGTTCGAGTCCCTGGCCGAGCTGATCGTCCACATCGAGGACAATCACATCGGTGAGTCACGGGCCAGAGGCGTGGGGCCAGGGGGCGCTGCTAGGAGCTAACTCGGAGCTAGCTTTCAAAGCTAGTTAGCCAAACGTAGACGGTAGACGCTCTGCATTCCGCTATTCCTGCTGCTCTCTCCGTCGGGGCTCGGCGGAGCTGCAGTTTCAGCAAATTTCGGGCAGCTTATGACTTTTAAAGATTATGTTTTGACATAAAACATAAGTAGGGTGCATATGCTTTCTGTGCTTGACAGGATAGAAAGATTTTGTAGCGGTAAATCAACAGTGAGGGCCGCGTAGGTCTCATAGGTAAACTAGCATCCCGGACAGACAGACAGCGGTTCAGCTAACACTGCAGCCGGCTGTGCTAGTGTTCACGGCTGATTCATAGACTCTTCACACTGTATTGAGATTGCATTTCAAAGGCTGTCAGTTTTCCCACTCAAGGTGTCTTACCACAGCAAGAAATCACCTTTATAATGGCTTTATGTTCTAAATATATCACCCAATTGCCACTTTTACTAGTCAGCAAATTAGATTACACCCAGGTTTAACTTGTTGCTCTACCTGTTAAATTCATCAGATACGACTTTTGACCAAAGGATTGTATTAAAACAATTGACCAAAAGGTAATTGACACTAGAGGTTACACATTAACATTATTTATATGGTCATATCCAGGGATGCTACAGGTATCTGCAGCACCACATTAGTCTTTTCACTCATTTAACTCCATCATATGCATTATTTATTTGTTGTTAATTTGCACATCGATATTAAGAAAAGCAGTAGGCAATTTAAAGCCATTTTATACTATTTTACCTATTTCTTCTTCCCCAATAAACCACAGAAATCTTCACAAAACTCACTGAAGCTCTTATTTGCACAAATATAGTCTTTTGTTCTTGTGCATTTTATTCACCAATAAGGCTCAAAATCAGTTATGCAAAATAAAGGCTAATGTGTATTTGCAGACGAACATGGCAATGCTCACTCAGTAGAGTCATTAGGATAGCCATGTTGCGCACTGAACGAAGACACCACTAGACTGTTAATGACTAATTTGATCATGTGTCCTCCTGATCATTATTTGTGCCATGCATCCATCCTCGGGAGGCTGTTTGCTGTTGAGGTAGAAGGGGGCAGGGAGAAGGATGCTTCATTTAGCTGGTCACCATGGAAACTGGCCCTCTCTAAAGGGGCAGGGGACACCGATATTGGCGGACTTATTGCACACCTGCTGTCTCCCCAACAAAGCAGTGGCCTACCAGACAGCTGTAGTGATTAGTTGCTATAATGGGACTTCGCTAAGAGGCTGGTTATACGAAAAAGCTTTTGTTTATGTTTTGTCATGTTTAATTACAGTGCAGAGTTCCCTTGTAGAGTTAGATTGGATATGTAGGGTATGATCCAGACATATTGGCACACAGCATACGTGAGTCATGTTGTTTCCATTTAGCTGTACATTGACTGCCACAGCACCTCACCTGCTTAATACAAACTTTAGTAGTCCTTTCAACTTTTTGCATGGGTGTGTCGGTTGTTTTTTCACTTTAGATGCCTCTTCATTTATATGGTGTTGGCATGGGCACATATTTTTGACCTTTTTCATTTTCCGCAGTAATTATTTGATTCATTATCGTGATACGGATTTTGCATTCAACTATACTTTGTTTGTTTGCCATAGATCACTCATGCTTTGGCCTAAACCCAAAACTATTGCATGAACACACATTACCTTCTCAATCACTCAACCCCAGTCCTACAGACCTATCGCTGAGTGGCCCATCTGTCCGAGTGACCTCCTGACCCCTTCCTCCATCCGACCAGAACAGTGCTGCCTTTTGAGTTAATGAGCTGGCCCACTGTGCTTCTCTAACATCACCACACTTAAATCAATGCAGCCACTATAAGAATACATGTGGCAGATGGTGGAAAAGAGAAAGTGGGTTGTTGGCATTTGGCTTGGACTGACTGTAATCAATACTCAATCTCAATTTAATCTAATTTGATCCACCTCACTTCCTTTATCGCAGATGCAAAGCTGTTAAGGGAATGGCACTTTGGAGATAGCTGAGGCATTTTGGGGGTAACCCTGCTGAGTTTAGACCTATCAACATCAGGAAAATGTTAAGTACAAATATAACTGTAGTTTGAACTGTGTGTAAATGTCCTACTCTTAATTGTTGGTTAGTCATCTGTCGCAACACACCTGGATAATGTGGGTATTTTTGAGACAATTGTGCCATGGTTGTTAAAGCTTACTGTGATTAAGATTTGAGAATATTTCTGAAGTGAATTGTAGTTTTATAATACAATTGTCACTGGGTAATGCCTTAAATACATGTTTTGCAAATGGTGGTTCAAGGTCCCACTGGTGGTACAGTCGTCTGGTGTTCGTCTGGATTTAGTTATATTTAGAGCAGTTTTGTCATTGTTTTAATCCAGCTCTAGACTGTGAACCACTGCATAGTCCTGATTTGCTTTGGAACATTTTAGTGCTGGTTTACTTTATAACTGATTTAAACCTAGTTATTCCTAGTGTAGACCGGGTTTAGTCCTGGTTTAGACCTAGTCACTTTTTAAAGATTGGATCTATGTTAATCCTGATCTGCGTTAGTCCTAACATGCACAATATAATAATTAAAAACAGTACTTGGAAAGTGACATTTTTGAAAAGTGGTACTTTGTGTGAAAACACAGTAAGCGCAAGTTAAATCTAGGCTTGGCACAGACCACACTGCCCCCTTGTGGAAAGGCTCATAAGATGCGTTCATGTCCTTAAACATAGTGCATGACCTAGTCTGTACTGTATCATAACCATCTCCTGTCCTGACTTGTATCTTTCTTGATCTCCTAAATAAACAGACATCATTTCTCATCACAGTAACCACAAGTGAACGTGTCTGCAGAAGCGTTCCGTGAGAGAACCATATAACCCTCTATTCTGATCTCACCGTGCCTCACCAAAAGTCACGCCTGCACTGTTTACATTCACACCGGGGGGAAATGCGGTGTTGTTGATGCAGCGAGTGTTATGCCTGAAGGTAAGGCCGGAGGTATGTGGTGATCTCAGGCTTAAGTTCACCTCGACAAGCTTGTACCTGCCTATTACCTCAGCGCACAGGCCAACAGGGGTGGAGGGGGGGTAGGGGGCTGGAGGAAATTTTTAGAAAGAGAAAATCAGGGGGTGATGCAGGGGAATCCCAAACAAAACTCTGTCCAACTCAGACATTTGTTTGTTAACTGACTGTTCATTCACTCATTGCAATATTATATTGTAATCATTCTTATACTAATGAATCAACATTTGCTAGTTGTGAATATGTAACTGGACAGCTGTATGTTTGTACTGCACTTCCTGAATGACCTGTCTGGGTGAGGTGTAGCAATTAGCGCTGCTGTCCCATACACTGAACTAAAAACACAGCGCACCTTCTCCAACAGCTCTCCACTAAGTGCAGCAGGATAATTATAGAGGAGTGTTCCCCCTCCCAAAACCACACTTACCCCGTAACCCCCCCTCACCCCCCATCCAGGCACTCTGCCTCCATCCGGCTCCTGCTGCTCCAGAAACACGTTTAACCACTCTCTGTGGCTTAATTAGCCGCCTGCAAAACAAACCCTGCATTCTTGACCTGGCATATGCAGCTATGTAAACTGTTTAAAATGTTGGTAACTTTTAGAATCAGTTAATAAATGTAAATGTTACATTAATGAAAAAAAACAACATTTATATTCAGAGTAAATTTAATGGGAAATTAACATAATAATTACTGCATCATATACAAGCAGACATAAAAGTAAAAAGCCTTATTTATATTAATTCATCTAAAAATTATATGATTACAGTATGAGTAAATATCTGTAAATGATTATAATGTATTTAACAAGTAACTAAAATATCTGTGTATTTTTGCTGATGTGTATATATATATATATATAAAAAAAAATCCAAATGACACTAAGGCTGAAAATGCAGACTTTTATTATTATTGTTTACGGTTCCTGCTGCAGTGTTCCAGGAGAGGGCAGAGTTGAGCCACTCTCAAAGTTGGACGCGTGTGTTAAAACAGTGCAGAGTGGCGCTGACTGGTGCTGCTGTAATGACAGGAATCCTAACGAGGAGATATTTATAGACCCCAGAGACATGCACCACGCACTAATCCACACAGTGGTCTGGCAGAACATGCTGCTTTCAAATGGTACTCATATCACTTACATAACCTTAGACTGGTTCCACTTTTTACAAGAGTGAAGCAGCTTATTTGTAGTATATTTAGCAGATGTCAAATTTAATTTAATGTATTAATAAAATGTAAAATGAATGTTTTTAACTAGTGCACATGTATCAAGGGTGCAGAGTGTCAGCTCCTCTGCTCTATTATCAAGGAGGTCTATCCTTGAGATGGTCAAGTATGGTCTTTTAGTAGTGTCTGCATGTCCTCCCCATCAACCTCCACATGCCTGTACTAGACATGCATGTACTATCTGAATATGATTGTAACTGTAAATCTAGTGTCAGCCTATCTTGGTCCATATTTAAAATGATAAAAGTGTAACTGTAAAATCTCTGTCATTGAAAAAATTGTGTTTTAACGCGTTACAGCAGGTTGTACTATGGAAATGATCTTAACAAATAAAATAGTGAAATGTTGAGTATATTGCGTAGTTTTTAGGTCGGAAGTGTCCTGCCCGTTCCCAGAGCATCAGTGGTGTGAAGTCTTCCTGTCCTGCAGAGGTGAGCGGAAGTCATAAAGCCCCTAACATTTACTGTGCACCTGGCCACTGGCTTTGGCCTAACACCTCACTCTCTCCTGACCCCCCCTCGTAATGGAAATCCTCCGCTCCCCGTACATCCCAGTAATTGGCAATTTCCGAAGGCTCTCTCGTTCTTTATCGCCCGGCGCAGTTAGCACCTCGGAGGCATTTCCTGGTGTTTTCACCTGTACTGCACCACTGCACTCACCAGATGACTTTTACAACTACTGTGGTGTGATTCTTAATAACATGGTCACAAAAGATCAACATCAGTGTCTTTATTTGGATGCATTCGAAGTATTCAGTAAATGTATGTTTTGCATTTAAAAAATCAAATCTTCAGGCTAACCTGAACTAAACTCCTCTTTCTAACTGATTTACAAAAAAATAAAATAAATGGTGGATGAGATATGTGGGAGGGCAGTGGTTCCAGTCCCTGACACGGTGCCACAAATTATGACTGCCCTAAATCTGGATACAGGTATAGGGGTTGTGTCAGGAGGGACATCAGGCTCAATAGCTGCTGAAAGTGACAGTTGAGCCGTTATTTGGCCTGTTATAGTGAAATCCACTAGCATGTTGCTAATAAGCTGCAGATTTCAGCAATGAATGAAAATGCTGCTAATCTATCTTAAATCTAACTGCCACACACACAACACCATCGTTGACCTTCCACATATGTCTCACAAATGAATGAACTTATCATTGATCTTTCCAATGGATATCTTTATTACAAACACCACCGTTTAACAGTACTAATTAATATAAGGGGCAGCTGTGGCACAGTGGGTAGGCACTCACCCTTCAACCAGAGGGTCGTCCCGGTCGTTGCCCTGGGCAAGACACTTGACCCTCATTGCTTATGTATGAATGTGGTTGGGTTTGGTGACAAACTGGCAGACTGCCCCATGGCAGCTGTGGCTACATAAGTAGCTTACCACCAGTGAATAGAGTAAATGAATAAAGCAATTGTAAAGCTTGAAAAGCACTATACAAGTGCTATGCATTATTATTATTAGAATCATGATATCAAATTGGACTTATTTAAAGTACTTGCCAATATGAATTAAGTGGCTGCCGATGGCATTGAAACATCTCTTCTTTTAACATGTGCATGACCTGTCTCTCAGGTGCCTCTCATGTGTCCATCCCAGAGCAGTAGATTGGCGTTAAAGGATTGTATGAGGCAGTATTTCAGATGAACCATCAGTGGGGGAGGTGTGGACAGGCTGCTGCTTGTACTGCTCTCAATCCTGCAGCAGTCTGACTGGAGACCACCTCTGTGCGTGGACCACCATGTGTGAGCACTGTCTGTTTATGACCGGGATGTCTGCACAGGGCACATACTACCGCAGTGGGGATATCTTTACAATTAGTTTTGGTCAGTAATTTATTTTCATTGAGATATGCCAAAATGGTATTATTCCATTGCTTGGTACTCCTTTAAGTTCACTAAATGCAACAATAAAGAAAAATGCCAAGAAAGGAGTATGTTCTAGAATAGTGTTTTTCTCAAACTGTGATACGGACACAGTCTTCCTGGTTTAGTCCTGGTTTTACCCTAGTTCAGACCAATGTGAGACCCAATACTGTTCTAGTCCTTATTAAGTAGAGGCTTTTTTTGAGACAATCAGCATTTTATCCTTGTTTTGGACCTGTGTTAGTCCTGAGTTTAATCTTAGTGAAATCCTGTTTTATTTCTTGTATTTGGTGCCGACCTGATGCAAAAAAGCGTAAAAAGCTTGAGACGGTTATATACGACATTCTTTAATCTAGAAATCTTTTCCAGCCCTTTGAAATGAGCTGTTATTTCTTGCCGCTCTTGGCTGGAGCTACAAGCCTGAAAACAAAAGAGCAGAACAGTTGGAATGAGTTGAAAGAATTTTTCAGTAATTAGCTGCTAATTGTTTCTTGATACACTTCTGAAGCTAAACCTGTGCATCTGCTAGCTATTACTTTTTAAGATGGCTCTGGTTGGTATGGCAGAAATTAATGCCTTACATTTTATGGATAGGTTGGCTAATTGTGGATGCGAACAGTTTTTTGGTTGATATATAATAGATTAATCCAATTCATAATAACATTTCTGATCATTTTTCTCCAGTTTACCTAATTTCTGTAACATGAAAGCCAGTATAGTGTTCTCCGTTTGAACACTTGGTGGCACTAGTACATTGTTTCAAGACCCTGTTATATGCTGGTGTGAGATGGGACTGAGTATATGTGCCCTGTGGCGGTGGAAGCTGAGCACACGTGTGTAGTGTGTGTGTGGATGTGTTTCCATGAAGCCACTCCTCTTTAAGACTCGTACTCTGGAAACTATTATCCAATGCAGGGTCACTTAGGGAGACGCAGTTGGGAGAAATCAGACAGGGTGTAATACAGTTTTCTGTATGCCTATCAGTTGGGTTTTCTCAAGTTATGGAAGTAAAAAAAAAAAAGCTTAGTTTTTACCATGTGTGTGTATATATAGGGATTTGGGCCATTCACCATTACATGCTCTGTTTTACATGTTACCATCAGTATTGAGGCTTCATAGACTTCAATAATTCTTGATTCTTTGTAGGCGCTGTCTTGAAGTGGGGGATAATTAGTGTAGATTTATTGGTATGACATCACAGCCTATAAGAATGATACAGACATACTGTGGGAGACATGCTGTAATCTATATGGCACTCAGCTCCATTTGGAAGAATGGATGCATGAGTCAGTCAAATGAATAGAGAGAGAACATTAGACCTCCTCGAAACATGAAGTTAATCTGTTTAAACTCTACACATTCCTGTCTTTGTTCAATGGAAAAACATGATTTTCTATTAATTCTGTTTTGTTTTTTATAGAATATAATTGTACAGTTCTTCACTTCATACAAATAATAACAAATAAAACATAAATAATAAGGTCCTCAAATGTGCCTTCATTTGATTTACTGACTAATTGTGCTGTTTTCTTTCAGACACAGACCCGCGGGTACTGGAGAAGCAGGAGCAACAGCAGCCCACCTACCTGGCCCTCAGCTACATCAACAGGTACACCCCCCCAAACTAAAAAACATTATCTACACTGTTATAGTAAAATCAGTGTGTTTGGTGAACAATATGTTAATAATCCACAATGTTATGTGTTAAAACTATAGGGGGCAGCCTTACTTAACCACTGAACGCTGTAGTGAATGCTTCAGTGTTGGGAATGGTGAACATGTGGCCTGTGGGGACTGACGCCTTCCCACACTCACTGACTCATCGAAAAACCACAAAACACAATCATTCTTGTCTCAGTATTTCAGACCGATGCCTTTTGCCAGCTTTTGTGCAAGTTTGTCAGCACTCGTGCACATTTGTGGTGAACCATGTGTCATGTCCCACTAAATGCTCCGTTAAATCACTCCAGTACTCTGGCCTAGAATGATAATGGTAAAAGTACAGGGGCTGTGGTGTAGTAAATGTCAACTGTGTTTACTGTACATAACTGTTATGGCTCTATAGTTAAAGAAGCAGCCTATCCGGGAGCTTAATAATGTCTAACCGTAAAGTTGGCTTCAATACAGAAGTCTAGTCTGATCTTTAGAGGGAGAACAGAGAACATTTGTGGTCCAAACTCATGTTTTACTGCAGCAGAGTACACTACTGGACAGATGAATGAATTAACTGAATATGGAGTAGTTTTCTAATGTAATTTGTGTACTATGTGCCAGGTTCATGACAGACGCGGCCCGCCGGGAGCAGGAGACCATAAAGAAGAAGGCTACTCCTAAACTCTCCCTGTCCATCACAGGGGGCGTGTCCCGGAACAGCACAGCCACGCCCCCTCGGCACACCAGCGGGAACCTGACTCCACCCGTCACTCCGCCCATCACCCCCTCGTCCTCGTTCCGCAGCAGCACCCCCACAGGTACGACAGGTGTGTGTGAGTGCAAACAAACAATTAAAAATCCTCCAAAATCTCCTGCACATTTCCAAATGTAGCACCATACATTGCATTTATTCCCCATGTTTGTGAGAAGAGGGTTCTTACAGTCATCATCACCATTGGATTGAATGACAAGCGTATAGGACACAAACAAATTGGCAGGAGCCATCTGAGATAGACCCCAAAACTACTGGTAATTTGCTGCAATATATTATTTGTCATTCATACCATACAACCTGCAGTAACTGGATGAATTCACAATACTAAACACAGACAGTGTAAAAGCCCAGTGTATCCTCCATAGTTGTGTTGTTTGTGTGTTGAGCTGCTGACTCCCGCAGTGAGCAGAGCACTCAACACTCCGTTAATTACACAGCAGCCGTCCCGCTGAGCACTGGCATGGGGCCACGTGGTGTTCAGCCCAGAAGCAGATGGCTGCGTCCAGCTCAAACGCCTACCTCTTTCAACATGTGCCAGGGTGCCATCTATTTCCTGGGGCGGAGGTGGTGCTTCCTGTTAGGTGGTAGGGGGTCACTGGTCAGACCGTTTGAGTGCACATGTACGAGAGTGGAAAATGTTCTGTTCTCAACACGTCACTCCTACTTAATGATCTCTCTCTGGTGCCAGCCATGTTTTTGACTAAGCTCGTTTTTGACTAAGACTGCACATTTCTGGCAGTTTCTGTAACCAGTAATTAAATCCTGTGTGTCAGTAGTTGGGATGCATATTATTAGGAAAGAATGCCATGTGTGAAATGTGCAACCAGTGGCTAGCCCAAACCAAACTTAACTATTTATCAAAATGGAATGTTTGAAGTCTAATCTTGAATGGGCTGAATTTAGAAGCTTACTCTGTTGGAGAGGCACACTTGAAAAGGCAGTACTGTATTTCACATCTGTATTTATAGTTTATTACTATTTCCTTTTCACAGACACAACAGTTGTAATTCATAGCACATAAATCTAGTCCAAATTAATTTCTGTTCATGTAAATTCCTTGTAGATGATGTCCTTTGGCTGCTGCCTGCCTATTCATTTGTCATGTTGCTGACTTGCATGTTTCTCTTTGTTGTGTTGTGCGGTTGCACCCGTAGGCAGTGAGTATGATGAGGAGGATGTAGACTTCGAGGAGTCGGACAGCGATGAGTCTTGGACCACAGAGAGTGCCATCAGCTCTGAGTCCATCCTCAGCTCCATGTGCATGAACGGCGGGGAGGAGAAGCCCTTCGCCTGCCCTGTCCCGGGCTGCAAGAAGAGATACAAGGTACCCAACACGCCAGGTTTAGATCAGTATTATTAATACAACACACATACACACATAATTGTGTTTTTCAAATATATGTAAAAATATGGAATATTGCAGAAAATGTCATAATAAACCAGGACAACAGAGGAACTAATCCAGGATCTTTGGAGAACAGAGTGGCTTCAGACACAAGTTGATCTTTTCTCATGGCTCCACACTGACTCTATTGTCACAGTCACATATTTGATCACTGTAAATCTGAAACAGTGTGCTCACAGTGACTGATGAATGACCTAGATTAACTATGGTTACATGTATTACATACCAATCATTTTTGTTATTCATCGTCATCATTAATCAGTGAGTTATTAATTAATGATCGATGCGCCCTCATCAACCAAGCTATGTTAGTTCACTAAGTGTAAGCAATCTATGTTGTTCAATACTGCTCTGCTTTCTTTGTATATCACATCTTGTGTGGACCAGAGGTGTGTCATAATTGGTAGCTATGGGCGGCACCGTGGTGCAGTAAGAAGGTCCCTGGGCTCAGCAGGCCTTGAATTGTTCTTCCCGTGGCTGCGTAGGTTTCGTCTGTGCACTCCGGTTTCCTCTACCACAAAAAACATGTACAATATGGTTCCCCATTGGGGCCAAGTTAAAAAATATGCAGTTATTAAATCTATGTATTAAATTGTAATGATTAAATTAACAAGTCACATAAAAAAGTGAAGCAAATCCTGGCACATTGTAGGTTAGCAACGCAACACTCGTCATTTGTGTCAAAGTGTAAATGGCCTTTGTTTGCTGTAGAATGTAAACGGGATCAAGTACCACGCCAAGAACGGCCACCGCACACAGATCCGTGTCCGCAAGCCCTTCAAGTGCCGCTGTGGGAAGAGCTACAAGACTTCTCAAGGTCTGAGGCACCACACCATCAACTTCCACCCACCTGTCTCCACCGAGATCCTGCGCAAGATTCAGGGCTAATATCCGGGGATGCACACCACCCCTTATTCCACACTAAGATACCTATAAGTGCATGCTTTTAAGTTACTTTATTTTTTTCTATCCACGTTATATTGCTTGTATTTTTTTGAAAACCCTTATTCTAGTATTTTTATCGTTATTGTACATTTGCACATTGATATATGCTATCACTTTTTGATTTCTTTTGTTTTGACTGACATAAGGTGCTAACTGTAAAAAACAACAGAACGAAAAGACAAAAAACAAATGGAAGTAAAAGGAGAGAGAGGAGGAAGAGAGAGGAGGCCCCTTGTCCTGTTCTTTAGAGCAGGACAGAGTTACTCAGGAGCTGAGCTGAACACAGCCTTTATACACTCCATACAGACACACACAGAGGAGTGGACATGCTTGATTTCTATGCACCAGTGACATTAGCTCTAAAAACACTTGCATTTGTTGCTAACTTTTTTAGTTTGGTTCAGAACTCTTAGGTCATGTTTTGTAATACGTTTGGAATGTCTTTTTATCATTGTGTTTTTTTTATTGCCCATTTAATGATGCTTATGGACACACCAAAACCATATTTTCTTAAACTGACAATTTTGGTGACCCAATTGAAATAGTTTGAGTGTTGGAGAAGCACTGCAGTACTTGAACAAGGCCTGTGCTGTCGTCCCCGACAGCAAAGTGTATATCGGCGAAAACGACCCCATACGTCTGCCCCGTACGTCTACCCCATACGTTGCCCCGTACGTCTGCCCCATACGTTGCCCCGTACGTCTGCCCCATACGTTGCCCCGTACGTCTGCCCCATACGTCTGCCCCGTACGTCTGCTACAACTGTTACCAACGGGAC
>JAVQKC010201953.1:0-19252 GCA_036025475.1 Philypnodon macrostomus | reverse complement strand
AGTTTTTCCATCAAGGCGCACATCTGAAGTCCATTTAGAGACAAATAGAGCTCTACACAAGTAAGCAGGATGTGAAAATTAGTACTTCATGACTATCTTAGCGAGTCTAATGGTTCTTCCAATCCAAAGCATTTCATTGCATTTTTTGACCCTGTGTTGAATGTGCATATGACAAATAAACTGAAACCTGAAACCTGAAAAAAACAGTTGTGTCAAAAACTGAATTATTTGTCTGTGTTTGTGAATAATAATACTATAATTGCCAAAGGTTAGGATCCGGTACTAGTCAATCATTTTACTCAAGTACCCCATTACCCCAGTAAAAGTAAAAAGTAAACCAATTAAAACAAATATGAGCAAATACCTATATTTCCCAAAAACAAAATAGATTATTAATAAATTACATTTTAACAACAACAACATTTTTCAGTTTTTCAATATTTCTACTTGAAAATTAAATGTGAGCAAAGTGTTGTTTTGTGACTAAAGACCTGTGCGATAGGATCCTCATGATGTTCACAACAAAACACTAAAGTACGTTTGAAGGGATATTAAAAAATACATGCGTAATTGGCCTTACCTGAATGCCTCCATATCTTTTGTTGACATAAAGTCGCAGTAGCGTCCTCACTGAAGTGATGTAGTCTCTGAAGAACTCTGGTGCAGTGGAGATAGTACGTAGGAAGCTCAGAGCATTTATTGACCTAAAACGGTAATGACCTAGTACATATAATAGAGCGTATAATATCTGATACAAGCCTTCCTCTGTCAGAACCATGTTAATGTGACTAATTAATTATACTAGTATTTTGTTCTTCTTTGTAATCAGTAAAAAGAAGCCCTTTTAGTGCCAGCATTAGCCTTTAAAGCTTCTGCATGAGTATAGTTTATATCTACATTCAGGCTGACTTGTGACTTAAAGTGCGTTTTAAGACACACCAAAAGGATGAAGGGTGAATCTCATCCATTATGAGGATGATGATGCCCTGTGACCTCGCCCTTATTGACCTGTCATGACATCCTTTATTACCCCATTATTATTTAGGCTCATTTTCTCAAATCTAAATGTATTCAGTCAATATGTGTATTAGTATTAGCACGAATGAAATCTCCCTTCAGGTTAACTGTCTGTGCTGAAATTCAAAACCCGTGACCACAGGTGAGCCGAGGGTAATGTTATCTTCACAAGTACATTTTTGGTGCTTTCCACAAGAAATATAAATCAAGTCCAAGACATTCTGATTGTTATACACTTTAAAATAAAGATAAATTATAGTTATTTATAAAATAATGTTTATATTTTTTACAGTAATAATGTATTCATCAGTTGCCACTAGGTGGTAGTCTATAGCAGAGACCCCAAGATACTGAAATAACTAGAAATCTCTACAGCTCAATTCTGTGTTGGGCAGCTATCCGGATCTCATGTAAACCATGTGAAAGCCAGTCATAACTTCCTGTTTTCACAAACAAGCATAAACTAAGCTGAGACAGGGCACACTTACACAAGTGTACGCACACACATATTTATAAACAGAGTTGTGCTGAGCCAAACCAGGCTGAAATAGCTGTGCCAGCTCCTCTCATGTGGTCTCTCTGTGACGCTGGCTCGGCTCAAAGCTACATTGGTTTCCTCACAGCTGCTCACCATCCCCTCATGATGAAAGGCTGCCTGTCTGTCAGCACCAGGCCCTGCCACATGTGTAATTAGCACTCCTCACAAAATTATAGATCATCTTTGGGGCAATAAGTGACCCTTTCATCATCATTTGTCAGTCCCAGAATAGGAAAGTTGACAAAAAGCAGTGTGGCAGCCATCAGAAAAGAAAAAGACACTCTTTAATTTCAATCCATTTTTTCAGTCATTTACTATAAGCAGATTGATATGTACAAGATGTCTGTTGGACTGGAGGCACTGAAATACACACGTTTCCTGTTTCTATTTCTGTTCATTAGAATAAAAGCTCATACTGTATAATCATTATCTTTAGAATATTTACAAAAACAATCACCCTTTTAATTATGTAAAATTATAGCTAGACCTTTTTCTTCATAAAAGTTTTACACATACATCATCAGAACAAACCAGTAGTAAAATAGCTTATTAAATGCATAGCATTTTCTGACACATACTGCACTTTTAGTACAATCACAAATGCATAGTATCAAATCTTAAATTAATCAACTGAACTAACTGAAAACCAACACAAGGCATTTAACCTGAACGTTCCCAGTGCCACAGCACAGGTCCAGAACTCAAAGGGAAACTTGATTTTTTTTCTATTTCTTACATAGTGGGTTGATGTAAAAAATCTGATATGTATGTTGCATCATGTAAACAGGTATACAATGTTCAATTAGACCTTAGATAGATCAGTTTCTGGAAAGGGGTTTTCCATAAATGAGTATTCACTTTAAGTAGTACTTAGCCAGGTGTTGATTTGTCAGGATGTAGATTTTGCTACTATACTATATACATTTGATATGGTTTATTTGTTTATTTATTTATTTTCAAATGCTATGCTTTTTGGGCATGATCAAAAATAAACCATAGAAAAGGTTAAGGCACCTTTCTCCTCACACAAAATGGCTGACCTCGTTCTTGTGGTTTGTTCAGTTAACTTGAGATGAGCACTGATTATTTTGTCCCTTTCCTTTTTTCTGGCGACCGTTCATCTATCATTTCCTGGATTGGCAAAGTCTGCTCCTGCAAAGTGCTCTGGGTAATAGAGTCCTCTGTCAGGCTGCTCGAGAACAGATCGGTCTCATTGGCCTGTTCCTGTACTGGGCTCCCAAAAGCATTGTCTTGTCCCGCCTCCTCACCACCGACAGATGTTTGACGGACATAAACCACAATGACGTCACCGCTGAAGTTCATCACCTGCCCGCTAGAGATGAAGGTGGTGTTGTGGTTTCCAGACACTTGACCTGCACAAGACATGAAGGTAAGGACATATTTAGAGAGGATACACCATTTCTCCCAACATCTACCAAAATCATATACAAAATAACTTTATTGTTTAATAATTTGGGCTATTTAATAAAAACATTACACTTTAGTCCGTCCCCCGGCCTCTACAGACGACCTATTTTACATCATAGAACAGGTCACATATTCAATTGTAAGCATTTTTTATTTTATATATCTTATTTTAAGAAACCAAACCACCACTTCTAAAACCTAGTTTAGTCTCTTGGAAGGTTACATGTAATAGCACAAATTTTGACAGAATGCTGTATACATATCCCAAACATTTCTATGACTTTTCCAAAATAAAAAAAATGCATTTACATTTTTCTATTATATATACAATACACAATAAGGTGAAGAAACTCAATCCTATACTCTTACATGGGCAGTGGGTGGAATGACCAGGCTGACCACACAAAAACCCATAGCAGTAATACTGTGTACCACTATATCATATCCCTTTTGTGCCTTATTGTTTTAGTAACTATCACTTGAAGCGTGAGAAAAGTGAGCGCTCAAAAAACAGGGCATTAGACAAGGTCAAAAGTTTTACAGACACGACGAAATAATGAGGAAAATATGTTGCTGTCCGGGCAACAAGACTCTATAAAATGATATTCCAAACTTTTATATTGCCTATAAATAGTTGAACGTCTGTTTTTGGCCCTATTATGCCTCAAGTTTTCAGGGTTTTTTTCCCGGTTTATCGTCTCATAATTAATTTAACAAACAGACCTGTCCAGTGACTCAGCTCTGTCTGTCTAGCCTTTTGCCCTCACAGACACATGCTCAAAGAGGTGCACTAAATGTAAACAGACACTTCTCAAAAGCTGACCTGTAAAGACGCACAGGCCGACTAACAAAAATCACACTTGTACATGTGTGTGTGTGTGTGTGTGTGTGTGTGTTCTCCGGCCAACGTTTTCTTCCCGGAATACCAGTCTACAGAGATCTACAGGAAAAAATGGCATTCACCACAACTTGGAAAACAGAGCTGCATAGAATCTGCTTGTTTATTCTTTCTTAATGCCAAGTTGATTTTCTGAAGGCATAACAATAGCAGAACTGACCATGTTCAAAACTGTGGAAGGCTTTCTCCTCAAGCAAATTTAGACTTTTCAAGAAACGTTTCAAGTCATTATTTGCATTTGTTAATTATTTATTCATATTATTCAACGTATTTCCATTATGAGTCCCTGATGACTGGAGTCTGCAACTATGGGCTTTTGGTGGGACAACGGACAGTAAGTTGCAGGGCTGACAAAGACACCAGACAACCATTCACTGGGGCAATTTATAGTCACCAATTGTTCTAACACATGAATGTCTTTAAATGCCGGTACACCTGGGGAGAACCCACAGTGATGAGTCTATTCTAATCATATAGGTGAGATTACTGACTGTTTGACATTTGCGGTTAGCCCTTATAATCATCTCCAAACACTGAACGGTGGGAAACACTGGTTATTTTTGAAGTAACCGTTAATAGAAGAGCTAAAAAAGTCTTCACAAGTATTTGTATGTGCGTGTTTGTGTTGGGACGGGCAGGCCTTTAAAAAGTATTACTCAAGCAGGGCACATCTTGCTTCAATTAAACCTGTGGTCACTTTGCACAACCCTCTGAAGCACTGGGTAAACAGAAGCATTCACCCTGCCATACACAAGAAAGGTAATGTAGAGACTGGGCTAGGCTAGCTGTGGTTCTGGTGGTCCGCTAGTTCATTTATAACATGCGCATATCCTCATCTCATGTGTGGTCTGGGGTCAAACTATCACTGCCATTGTTCTTGGAAGGAAATAGGAACTGTCATGTTAAAATCAGAAGAGCAAGTCTGATAATTCTGCTTGTACAAATAACCATAACTGTGCAATACATAAATGCTTCCCAGACATTTTTGTTTCTTGGCAGCACATAAAGGCAGCAGTGGGAACAATACAAGTTCAAGTCAGTGACAGTAACTTTCCATCAAAACCAAAGAGAAATTGACTTGTGTTATTCTTGGTGAAAACTGCCACCTACTCTGTGGAAATGGGATACTGTAATGTAGCATATGATTATGAAATGATGCATTTGTGGTGACTAGCTGTATAAACACACACTGATTTACAAAGGCAAACATAACCAGATTGTGTCACATCCTTTACCATTAACATTCAGACCTGTTATGGGTGATTGGAGTCTAACCCAGCAACTATGGGCTTTTGGCAGGATACACTGTGAGCTATTAAGGTGGCCAGTCACTGACATACACTGACACTACTACTCACTCTGACACAGCTTTACTTGACTACATTTTGAGTCACTAACAGTCCTATTTTTGGGGTATTGGGGAATAACACAATAGCACAAGGAGGGCATGCAGACTCCACCAAGAAAGAGTCTAGTGAGCCAGCCTGAGTAGCAAACCCACAATCTCGTCGCTTGGAGAGACACTATAACTTAACTAAACCTGACAATAAATTGACAGTATTTGCTGCTTTAGACAATGTTGAGAATTGTCCCCTGGGTCTTCCATTACTCTGGTATGGAGAAGAGATGTTATCTTTTACCTATTTTCCTACCAGAGGTAAGAGTTGGCTCCACCAGCTGACTCTGGAGGCTCTCCAGGGGACACTCCAGCTCACACTCCCCAGATGAGAATTTGGTTTCCCTGCTCTCCTCACAGGACGACCCCTGGCTGGAGCTCGCTGACAGCTGTTTGTCTTGATATAGGTCTCCCGCAAAAGAGGAGGTCATCAAGGGCCCCACTGAGGTCACTGCAGATGCTACACTGGGGGACACATTACTGTCTATGGAGGTTGAACCTAAGCATTTCAGTTTGTATGCATCCTCCAGTTGTATTTGAGGTTTATAGTCAAGTTTTGTGTCAGCATGGGATAAAGGCAGGCACAGTTCAGGGCTAGAGTAATGGACCCCAGAAGAAGTCATGGCGGCTAAAAAATGTACCCCAGGATTTGACGGAGCAAAATGTGCCCCAGTGTCAGTCTCCTTCTTTCTCTCCTCCCCATCCAGACCACAGGAGCATGTCCCTAAAGTCCCAGGGTTGACCGCCTGGCTGCAGTCTTCATTCTCCCCTACTTCCAGAGGTTCTTGCACGGGAAGGACACACGCACAAGAGGAAGAAGCAGTGACCGGCTCCTCGTCCTCTGAAACCTCCTCCGGTTCTCCAGACCCTTCACTTAAATCTTCAAAGGCCGCTTTGTCCACTGTCCTCTCCTTCTCCATCATCTCTACGGTGAGTGGTAGTGTGACTTTGATAGGGGCGGGAAAAGGACATGTGGGTTCATCAGTGGGAGTGAGGGGTTCTTGGCAGACCAGTTTGGTGGTTTCACACGGCATGCATTTGGGACCTCCGTGTAGACCTCCGCTGTGGTAGAGAGGGGCTAAAGTCTCCTGTAATAAGACACAAAGGATATTGATGCATTGCCTTATAAATAACTAGTAGTAAATATTACAAAATTTTTGATTATGGCACTATTCAACATCATCTCACCTGTTGGATTCTAGTTCTCTTCAAATTCTGGACACACGATCTCAGATTCACTGGACACAAAATGTTTTTACTTTAATAAACAAGAACAAAAAAGGGGCGTAGGTGATCGGAGAAACTATGGGCCTTAGGCAGGCCACACTCTGGGCAATAACCCTGACACTTACTTACATACACATACTGACAGTCTCTCTAACTCACTCACTCACTCTCAAATTTGGAGTCACCAATTCTCCTATGCATGCTGGAGTACCCAGAGAGAACCCATAGTAACACAGTGAGGACATATAGACTCTGTCCATATAGGGAAAAAAAATAACTATAGTATATAAGTAAAAACAATAATGAGTACGTACCCGAAAGTAACTTCATTTTGTCTTTGTAGCAGAAGAGCAGTAGTATTAGTAGGCAGAGAACAATGATGACACATAGGACTGAGACTATCACCCAGGAAGGAGCTGTACCTGTGTGAGACATGCATTCATGTGGTTTCGCTCACAGACAAATACAAATATAATAGTGCAATAAATTTCAAACACGTTTTAATGATTTCAATAAAACCTTTATGTTTGACAGGTGTATAGCTCTTCTGTTGTATTTGTTGCATGTGCTTTAGACAATCTTACCAGACACAGGTGGTCCACACACTACATCGGCATCAGCAGTGCCTGGATGGATCTCAGTCCTGCCCTGAGACTTGCAACTGCAAAATAAACAGAATGTGAAAAACACCTTCGTGACATTAACATGCCTTTGTTCATCTGTAAACACAACACTAAACTGGGACAGATGTGGGAAGAGCAATTCTGCCTGTCATTCCGAATAGCCACAGATCTGGTCAGAGTTGGAGACTATGTGTTTCAGGGGAAGTGGTCTGCAGATTAGTCACATCAGGCCGCTTGCTAGTGACGCAAACGTCTAGCTGCATTTCTAAAAGTATGCAATAAGATTCTAAAGCAGTGGTCCCAATGGTGGTACTACCATATAGTCATCATAAGTTACAGACAGATTTTTTTTCCTGTTTGCTGCTCTAGTTGAGGCTTGAATTTGATGTGTGAACTGTTTAGGCCCACTTTAGTCCAGAATTCAGTTTATGCTCGGTCTTTGGTGCAAGCTTTTTTTTGCCATGGTGCCTTAGTTTAGACTTGATTGCACTTACTTAGTCCATTGCTTGCACTGAGCAGCACTGTCTTCATTGGAGAAGAATCCTTTCTTACAGGGAAGGCAGGTCTTCCCGTTGACTGACTCTTAATTGTAAAACATAATTGAATGTTTATTTTTATACACTTTGATGCACATTAATGTTATATAATAGCAGCCTTACCCAGTCCATATCCAGGGATGCAGGTGAGGATCTTCTCACAGTACTCACAGTTGATGGGGGAGCATTTAAAGTTTGGACGACACGGGCAAGGCTCCTCTGCCTTCAGGTTCTGAGGCCTTGGCCCGAACCCTTTACCTTGATAAGAACATTTAAGGGCATTGATAGTCTGAAGTTCATTTGGAATCTTTTGACATCCTCATTGAAAATGTAACTGACCTGGGTCACAATATTTCTGTGGGGTACAGCTTCGTGTCATGGTCCAACCCGGCTGGTATTCATCATTATTGCATGGCACACATATGGTTTGTCTGGTGTCAGTGCAGTCAGCAAACAGATGAGTACCTGATAAACACGGGAAATGAAATTGTAAATGACTATATTTTTGTTGACACTTGACCCAAAAAAGAAACTCACACGAATAAGGAACTTTGTGTTGCTATGTCTATATGTTTAAACAGTAATAATATTGCGTGTCTAAGATATTTTTGCCATTATGATTCAGTTTTAGTCTTCCTTCCGCTTTCAGAATGGGATAGTATTTCCTGAGTGTAATACATGTTGCAAAATAATTGTCAGCGTAATACTCAAACTATTGCATACTCAGTTACATTTACTTGAGTAACTTTTTAAATACATTGTACTCCATAGTGTAGCTTTACAGCACAATACATTTTACTTTTACTTGAGTAATAATATTTTGGAGTAACTGTACTCTTACTTGAGTAAAATCTTGGAGTAAGAGTACTTTTACCCACCTCTAGTGTCATGTAAGAACAGCTTTATGTGAAAAATGTGATGATGTGAAAATTCTGTTTCTTGTGCCTTCATTTTTGAAAATATTATTTATGTTTTTAGTTTATCTTTTGAAAATATCAAAATCTGTTTATTATTTTTATTTTAGTATTTTTTTTTTGCCAGATTACAACAAATTTAAACAGATAATCTGACATTAATAATGTGAATGAGTACTTTTACTTTTACTTGAGTAATTATGTGAATGAGTACTTTTTACTTTAACTTGAGTAACATTATTTTGAAGTAACGGTACTCTTACTTGAGTACAATTATTGGGGACTCTACCCATCTCTGCTTCTGAGTCATGTTTTTATGTACGTGTGCATTTTGAACATTCACCTGGTCCACACTTCTCACAGCATAGGGAGTCTTTTGGGTAATGTTTGTCTGTACACGTTGGTTTGGAATCACCCATCTGAAAAAAATTATACATAATTATGATTATAAACTTAGATGTAGTGTGTGTTAAAATGACTACTCAATAGGGTATCAAACTGTTGCCATGGTAAACATTGAGAGAAGGATCAGCTGTAGCAAAATGTCAGACTATCAAGTAAAAAGAAACTTCAGGAAGGTAGTAAAGAGGGGTTTTTTTTACACAGGCGCTGAGCAAGACCATATTCATGTTATGATAAAACTCAGCCAAACCCACAGTTGCTATATTTGCACACCAAAAAATACTGAGCTGCTGCTTTTTCTCATGCGGGCCTCTTAATCTCTAAGCTCCACATAATTTTCTACTTTTGGCAGAGTAATATAGAGGAAAGCACTTGGTCACGTGACAAAATCTGACACTACAGTCCACAGAATCATCAGCCAACAAATTTCAACTGGCGCAAATAAAAATATTATTTAGTATAAAACCACCGTTTGTTCTGCCTCACAGTATTCACAGACAAAAGGGCTGATATCAAACTCAAATAAGGTAGCAGCAATAATACACCAGATTTACAATTGTGTGCATGCATTAATCCACCAGTTCCGCTTTAGACACATCTGCCCTGGGGCAGACTGATGTTGAAATGTGGCAGCGATACCTGACTGCCATACTAACACAGTCATACAATAGCAAGGTGGGTAAATTGTCTTGCCCAAGGACACAGTGGCAGTATGAATCTAATCAACGTTCCATTCCACCTACTGCCATTGCCACATATAAAAACTAAAAATATTCCCTTCATGTGCTTTTTTCTACGTTTTAATAGCTTAAGTAAGCCCCTCACAACATCTCAACACTGGCTGAGTGGTTTTTAATTTACCCTGATTTAGTTTTACAGTAAACCAGAGGGATAATGATGCACAGCAGAACAGCTCCGGCCACAGCCCTAATGAGGAGCATGTGTTGGTGCAGACAGAATTAAAACTCCCTGAACAAAAAAACTGCAAATGGCTAAAGACAGAGGTAGTCAACACTTCGAAGTGGACAGGAGTTCACAGGAAGCCAAAGGAATGCTGGGAATTGTAGTTTTGACCGCCACATCTAAACACTCAGTCCCAGATACGCACAGCAGTATATTTTCTTTCACTAAATATATATAAGGCAGAGAGAGCGATCCACCCTATATGATTATAGGTTAACACCAGGTTTAAGATAGAACCTCTGACTTCAACACTAACTTCATCCACTACTGTGTGCATTCAGATGAGGGTGATAACCAGTCAAAGCGTGGCTCCATGGGCAAGGCACTTCAGCCACTTTACCTGTGTATGTGACGGTGGTGATAATGTTATGTTATGGCTGCCACGCCTCTGTCAGTCTGCCCCAGGACAACTGTGATTTTGTTGGAGCAAATAACAAATGCACTTAACGAAGTGAGTTGACTGGAAAAGAGCTATATACATCAAATGCTTTATAATATTTGTAATTTAATCCTGGGCTAATGTTTTCTAACATTTTTGTTTATGCTCAGCTTGGGTGACTATCAAAGATTAATCAGATGCAGAATACATTCCTCTCTCTGTCACTGTCCAATATCATTTGCATAACTGCCACAGCAGCCCCTGGCTCTGAGTCAAAAAGAGCAGCATAGTGTGACTTTAGGCCTCCAGGGGTTTCAGGCATTTATGATAACACGCTCCATATAACTATTGCACAACAACTGGATCTTTGTCTGATGTTTGTACGTTAAATGCCAGCAACTATATCTTTTGTAAATTGATAGAATCCCACTTTTATTTCAAGGGATTATATAATCAGCACACAGTTGAAGAGAAGGAATAAAAGACAAAGTGACAGAATGGCTGTGAACTCAAATCATCTGTATTAAGGGATGTTGTCCAAAACACAGGAAGTGCTCGAGACAGATATGTAAGTCAATTGGACAAATCTTAATTCATTCACGATTTGCTGACTTTATAGCCCTCGACATCTTGAAGTAATCTACTGTTGTTAACGTCACACACAGACAGTTTGAAATGAATTTGAACTGTATTGGAGGAGAGTGGTTGCGAACCCAAGTAAAAAAACATAAAAAAAAAAAACATGAAGGGGAATTCTTTTGGGGATCTTCTGAGTCAGAAATGGCACGACCACGGTGAAAACAACACTGTAGCTGAAAGGTTTGCAGCGTCACCTCGAAGCGGAGATGGGGAACACTTAATCCCCTAGGACACTTGTTTTTATGTCTTTTTATTGATTGGTTGATATGATAGTGTCTTTGCAATTAACCAAAAAGCTCCTAATTAGGTGACCATTTCTTTCTGTGATAGAACTGATCATTTAAAATTCTGTAGCATTTTTCATGACGCCCAAAATGCTTAACACCTGAGTCATTCACTTGGTGGTAAGCTTCCTCTGTAGCCACAACTGTCCTGGGGCAGACTGATTGAGATGTGGCAACCATACCATGCCTACTACCTCTCCAATCACCACAAAAGACATTAATCACACTACATTTAAACATATAGTGAGTGAAGTATCTTGCCTGAGGACACAACAGCAGTATATGAGCTGGTTGGAGTGGGATTTGAACTGCCAACCTTCTGGACATTGAACAACCTTCTCCACCACTTAAGATTCTCCAGATTCTTTATATGTAGTAGCACATTATGTTGAAAGGACAACAGTCGAAGCCATAACTATAGTGCCTTACAGTAATAGGGCTAAGCAAACAGGCTGTGATAGATGACTGGTGCCCAGCAGTCCCACCACCACAACCACAACTTGTAAACGGCCCCACCTGGACAGAGTTAGCTCCTGGGAATAAACAACATTACGGACAATAACATGTCACGGACCATTCACTTTTCCCTTTCAAATAACATGCACTGCATCAGCCTTACAAATGATTAGCATGAATGTCTACAATGACAAGAGAACAATAGAGTTAATGACTAGTGTCTTTTTGTTTTCCACAGGGTTTTTTGGGGGGAGGAAACTTCTGTCCTGAGATAATGAAGTGCTTGAAGAGCCATTTGGACAACAATGTCATAGACCTCGCTGGACTCAGTGCTTGAGGTCAGAAGCAGAAGAGCATCACTTCCCAGAGGCATTTCTGTGGTGAGAATGGGGAAGGTGGACTGGACCCAACACAGTTCAAGTCAAGCCTAAAAAAAAACCCTGGCATTTCTTTCTCTAACCAATGCATCAAGTGAAAAATATAGACTTTTTATTGTCATTGTCATTAAACACAGCAAACCTCAGCAATGAAGCCATTACATTGAATTATTAGATTATAGAATTAATTTGCTTAGACTTTAACTATATGATTCACATTGTTATTAAATTGCATAAGCTCAGTTGAACACAATTTTTTTTTTAATTATTAAAATTAAAAAAAATGAATAGAAAAAAGAGATTCAAATTAAAATAAAAAATCAATGTGTATTATTTTAGCAAATGTTTCCTTACCTTGGCATTCAACACTAGAAGGAGGCAGACTATCCATCCTTTGAAAATCCAACTTGTAAACAACTTCATCTTGAGTGTTTTAACACTTAAAACTCTAAATGTAAAGTACACTATCAGCAGCCAGATCTGTGATTCCTTCTTCAATCCTTCTTTAACCTTTCTTGGATGGATTACATTTTTAGATTTGAATCTCCAAACCATCTCAAAGAGCGTAGTGGCCACCTCTGCTGTCCGTTCATCTTCCTTGTGCTTTCACCCAAGTGTGTGAAGGAAGGAGCAGCATGCAACAGCTTGTAAAATCTGTCTTGAGTGAGAAAGGGCTGGGCTCCTCCCACATACGTAAAGGCAACACACTTTATCCCTCCCTTTCCCTTTGGCTGCATGCACTAGCACACAGTTCCCTAACTTTTTACACCATGTGTCTCTCGAAGTATTAGAAGTAAAGTTATAGTTATATAGAATAAAATTATACGAAATCAGGGTTAGAAAACTAAGAGATAAAGTGGGAATCAATGCAAACATGTGTTCATAAAAAAAGTCCAGGTTATAACCAGAAGTCAAAAACCAGGCCAAACTGGGGTCTGAGTCGGGACAAAATCAGGACAAAGCCAGTTCTAAATGAAGTGTGATTCATGTCAACAAAACCAGGATCTTAACCAGGACTACACCAGGTATGAACCAGGGCTAAAGCAGGTTTCAACTATCAGGTCTAGACCAGTCTAAATTTAAACAATGACTAAACCAGGATTAATAGCTCCACACATTGAATTTGATAGCCCATCTATGGCAGGACTAAAACAGTAACACAATCTGTCAAAAATATTAGTACCAATTAAAAGAGCCTAGTCACCATCAATGGCACAGAAAACTATTGCACTATTCACTTTCAATGAATGTGTTATGCCATTAGATATACATACAAGTAATCAAAGACCCCCCAAAATAGATAGTAGATAGATAATCAAAATAGAAGATCTCCCGAGCAGTTATGTGACCTTAACTAAAAATGTATTTAAATAATTCTTCCATTTGCGTTTTCTTTCCTGGAGTAGGGATATGTAATGTTTTTGTCTCTCTGAAATGTCATGTCTCTAAAAAAACACTAAATGCATCCAGGAAATAGTTGCTCCCAGAAATCTGATATAGATTTGCCACTGAATTTGCATGCAATGTCAGGCCCAGCCCACACTGGAGCTTCATAAGAGGGAAAAAAGAGTATTTTTCTTTGTAAACTGACAGTTATGCAAATCTGGGCCAGCCTATCGGTGAACTGAGAAGGGAACATTTGACACGAGAGACAGAAGAGAGGAGGGAAAAAATGCAAAATGGGACACTGGCAAAGATTTGTAAACATGATTGTGTGTTATGTTGACAAGTAAACAAATGGCTAACCATGGCTCACTTTTACTGCAATTTGACTATATAGGGATTACATGTCCTTGTATGTAAAAAGGTAAGGGATACTGTTTTTTTTATGTGGGGTGATGTTTTTTGTCATCTCTTTCTCCTTGCCATAAAAACCCGCTGAAGGAAGCTGTTTTGTGGTGGGCCCTGCTGCACATTTCACAATAGCAATTAAGTGCCAGTTTTGACTATTTTAACAGCCAACCTAAGCTTGTCTCTGATCAGGCACTAAACAGCCACATGGAGGTCAAGCAAACTGAACTGCTACATAGGTCCCTACTTCAAACACTACAAAGTTAGGCTACTGGTTTAGATGTTTAAAAATGTAGCAGCCCGACATCATGCAGCTTTACAAGCGTCACACTTTTAACGTGACCTGTGTTTGACTTTGAGTTGTGTTGCTGAGCGTGACAAGTCAAAGTTCATGAAGTAGGCTTAAACCAGACAGCTCATACACTAAAAATGAAAACACACGTACAATTGAACAGATACTGTTTTCCATTAATGCCATGTAGGACTGTTTTTGGATTGGATGAAGCTTCAATGGTTAGAATCTATTTCCCCTAAACACAGTAAAAACATGCACATGGCCTCCTATGCACACACAAGATTGGAATAATAAGGTTATAGCCCAGCCACCATGTTCCGGTGGTTTGGAAGGATCGGATCTGCATTGCTTCTTCTTGCTTCGGAAACAGATGTGATCTCTGAGTCACCCGGGTCACTCTGCTGGTAAAAGCCATCGCTTGTCACACAACTTGAGACTGCATGCAGGTAGTACATTTGAAGGCATATCGATGATTATTTACCCACCTGGAAAGTTATCAGTGACAGTGGTTGAATATTAGCACAATATGCAAATCTTGGTCTTTATCAAAAGGGTGTAAACCTCAAGGCTTACAATCTGCAGCCATTAAATGACCACAGTCTCTTGACCCATTTCTATGTACAACACAAATCAGTGTGGTACATTTTACTCCAGTAAATTTGTTCTATTTGATGGTATGGACCGAGGTTTATCAAGTCACATACCATAGACTGATAGTGTAATCTCAATGTCAAATCTCCCCCCTTTATTCTGTATTTTAATGGGATAAGAAGTCGGGAATGCCCCATAAGATGGACTTTGGCTAGTTGTTGTAATGCTTAGACAATAGACCACTTGAAAGAGTTGAGACCTGGAGGGTGGTGAGAGTCTGTTTGTCTGTGAAACGGCTTTGTTTTACTGCCCATAACACCTGTCCACACTTTGAACAATAATCAATCCCGTGCGGCGTGCTTTTCAGTTTATCGCTTGAGCATTCGGGCGCAGACATGCTCGTAAAGTGGAACATTTAGGTACACAAGTGAACTTTATCTTTTATTACACCATGACATCAATTGCAAATATACATAATGAGTACCGTTCTCTTCATTTTCAGTGTATGATACAAGTATTTACTGTTTCTCTCCAGACATATCCCCAGAAAATTACAACAAAAGACCCCACTTTTTTTTTTTTTTTTTTAGAAAATAGTACGATTATCAGAGACACCGCAACACATACAGACAAGGTGCAAGAGATGAGTGCTCTCCTCAGCTCCACGTTGACAACAAAAACATGAACGGTGAACAGTAGTGATCATTTCCATGTAGAAGACTGCATTAAAACAATATATTTATCATGAAGAACAAAAACAGCAAAGTGAAGTGCAAATTTCTTTGGAAGTTAAAGTATGTTTCTTCTTCAGTTAAGACATAAATAAGTTATAAAATAGTAGCTATCAAAACAAAAGACAGACAGACTTTGAAGAAATAAAGGCATGACATACATTTCTATAGTTTTCAAGTAGGCAATACATCTGAGCCGTACAGACACATTGTACTGTACACAGGCTTGGTTTATATAGACGGGCAGCAGTTCTGTTGTCTCGTTGGAGAAGTCAATGCAATGAGACACCTCTTAAACAGCCCACCATCAAACGTGAAATCCGGGAGACCTTGCTTGTTTTCTGTGGAAATTGTCATATACACGTACTGCAATGAGAAGCACTGTAGAATTTAATTCATTCATTCATCATTTATAAAGTCAGCAGTATCCCAATACTGTTCTTCCCCTAACGGCGTTCTGAAATGTTTGCAACACAGACGTAAAACAAGCCCTTTCCCTAACAGCACTTCATGATGAAGAATAAAATGAGCAATAAGCGTGAAGGCCCTCAGCTTAAAAATCGCCAGGTTTTCTTGTACTTGAGGGTCCACCATTGGCTTTTGGACACAGATAAAACCCACTCAAATACATCTGAATGTGATAGTCAATGTCGCGATCACTTCTTTCGCTGGAAGACGTTGGCTAGCATCGCGCCGGACGTCGTGAGCTGACCCATCTTGCTCAAGAACTTGGTCTTGGCATCTTCGCCCACCAAGCTGGACGCAATGGACATTGATCTGCAAAAAAAAATAATTATGTCAACATACATGTAGTCAAAACAAAATCCCACACAAACCTAGACTTTCCACTGATGAGCTTGTCGGCCTTTACTCCACTCGTGAGAGGAAATGCTATTGCCAACACAGCCCCTCCTGACTTTTACAGTCTAACGGCTCCTTAAGTTCCTCTTTTGAGCTCTTTATACTATCTGCAAAAGGTGTTGTATTGCTTAACAGGAGAGCAAACATCATATCTGGAAAATAGTGAAACGGCCACAATGAAGGGTCAGTTGGTGTTAATATTTAGACATTTCTTTTACTACTGCTTTGAGAGCGTGGCTTAATTTAAGTTTTTAATCAAGTGTAAAAATGTAGGAATATTGGTGTACATTTCAATAATGAGTTTTGAAAATGTAATTGAAGATGCGGGAGTTGTCCAATAAGCAGAGCCGAAAAAGCTCAACTACATAGAGTAACAGCCAAATAATTAAGAGAGGGAAAAAAAATAATACAACGACTAAGTATGAGACGCAAATATGTCTTGGCTGAAGTTCACTATGTTTAACCGAGGCTTGAGGGAAACACGCCCCAAGAATGAGCTTGTGTGGGGACGTTACATGCTTTTCTCTTTTAATGAGTCTGAAACATATGTTTACAAGATGGCTGCTGGTCCCAGTGTTCTCGAAAGCTTTACCAAAACTATTCCTCTCATTTTGATTCTGTGAAGATAACCACATAATGAGTGTGGTGCTGACACTCTTGCATGTTCAGAGATCTCCCCGGGGAATCAACCCACAGCAATCAACCCAGTCCCAATTGGACCAAATGATCTTTCTTTTCTTCAGTAAGCCTTAATCTTTAAGTGCTTGCTGTCTGTTAGTATGACGCATGTAAAGTTGTGGAGCATGCTTACCCTTGTGGGTCTCCAATGCCTCTGTTTTCCACTTTGATTTCACACTCCTTTACCATGGAACTTAGAATAACCTGAAACATATTAATTTCAGATTAGGCTAACAGAGACGCAGTGGGAGTGAAGGAAGGTCAGCTGAATGTTAGTCAACTTAGGAAAATGTTTTACATGAAATGGATGTCACAATTTGGAGCCATAAATAAAAAGCTCCAGACTGTCCATTTCTCACGCTATGCTCACACTTAAAAGGCAGACAGACAAACAGCCAGTGTGCAAGACTGTATTGGTAATGGTCTAAATATGTAAAAGATTCCTGTATGAATGTGCATATCAAACCTCATGCTCAGGGGAGAGTTGCTCCATGTCTGCACGGAGACACCTCAGGCCGGGCAAGAAGTGGTTGACCATGACTTCCTCAGAAATAACTTGACAGTAGGTTAAGGACAATTTGAACCATCAGACTGTATTGAATAATACATTATCACAACAGATTTAATTTATATAATAATCTTTTCTTTTCTGACACATAGGCTTCTCAGACCACCACAAACACACAACACTGATACTTGCAGGCAAGGTGGGTAAAGTGTCTTGCCAAAGGACACAACAACACTTTTAACTGGTTGGAGTGAGGATTGAACCACAAACAGCAGCTTTATCACCTGAGCTGTGTATTTTAATGTGAGAACAACAAGATAATGCTCAGTACTGTAAACAGATTGCATTGCATGACTAGTATATTTAATATACTATACTATACTATTTTATATTTTAATATATTCTGCCACCTGTCCTAGCCACTTATACGATATGAAACCCAGGCTGAACAAATCTATATTTTTAGAGATGGGAATGTACAATTTCAGAGACCGTCCCGCTGATTACAAGAGGCGATGCAGTGGGAGGTAAAAGCCTCTGAGGTTAGGGCTTCAGCTCCTGGACACTGCTGCTCTGTTGAAATCACAGCCTTAAAAAGAGCCACAGGAATGAGCCTCGACGCAGCTGTCCTGTGTGGGGTGGGGTACACACCAAAGAGGAAATGGACTGTGAGAAAAAGGAAAAAGTTGGGAATAAATCAAAACAGCAATGGGAAAAAAAAACTAATGTTAATGACCATAACCTGCGACATTGAACTCAAGATTAAAGCTGATGTTCACTTTCTTTGCTCATCTCATGCTCCTTGTGTCTTTCTCATCCTTTCCTTTGCCTAACCAACCCTGTAATTACCCCAAAAATGGAGACAGCTTGTTTTTCCCTTTCTCCTACTGCCAAATGACAGACAAACTATGCCAACACACACACACACTCAACCACACACTCAGCAGGGCCAGGCTACGAGATACTGTGTACTATCTGACCTGGGAAGCTAGTAATTGACTTCTACAGCACAGTTACTGACTCACAATTACAGCAATGGCTCTGAATGGAAGCCAATGAAAATACATAGCTAGTGGAACGACACACAGTAGTTAGAAAAAAGCAGAGGGAGGAGATTTCTGAGAATGATCTGGGCCCAACATTATCTTTAACAGTAAAGGTTTTCCTCACTGGTCATTGTGGCAATGTGCCAAGTTAGTAGCCACAATGGACTTTCACTAGCCACAGTTCTGTTGTTTAAGCAATGTAGTCATTATTTTTGCATGAGTGATGTTTGCTTTTAATAAATGTTTTAGTATATATATGTCAGTTCCCTCTCGTTTATGATAGATTAGGTTTCAAAAAAGGATACAGCAACAGGAGAGGGCACTGTAGGCCTCAAAAAGCTGAGTGGCGATGTCGATTCGCTTGCTCTCCACCGACTGACTGTTATTACCCAACGCCAGTTTGTGAAGGTGCGGCAGAACGACTAAAGAGACAAGACACAATTAAATATTATAACAGCACACGGTATTTTCAAAGAAGTTTACATTTTTATTTTCCGCACTAGAGGGCGCATTGGGTTATAAGGCGCACTGTCAATGAATGGTCTATTTTCAAACTTTTTTCATATATAAAAGGCGCACCGGACCATAAGGCGCATTAAGCGAAACAAAACAGTCAGACAAGTCAGTCAGTCAAACTTTATTAAACGCGTTCACAATAACTCTCAACATTGTTC
>JAVQKC010201947.1:0-13285 GCA_036025475.1 Philypnodon macrostomus | reverse complement strand
AATAATTAATTATTAAGCAATTAATTACGGGCCAAAACTGTGAATGCAATAACTCAAAAAGTCTGGATATTTTTCAACTGTTGCACACAGGTACATATCATGAAGATGCAGAACTGGTTTGAGTTTGGTACTTCTACGATTAATGACAATTAATATTTTGATGCACTTTTATTGAGCCAATAATCCTGCTGAACACAAACGAAATTGCATGAATTTTCGCACATTGATCCGGGCAATTGTATACTTCATGTACATAGGCAAATTACAGAGGTCAAATAAAGAATGCCTCTATAGCGCCCCCATGTTTATGGGCCCTATGGGACCCTGGACACACTTACTTTGGCAGAGAGCAATAAAACTTGGTACAGTGATTCTCCACAGTGTACCCAACATAAAATATTATTATGATCCCACCCTACAACAAACAGGAAGTCGGCCGTTTTAGATTTAAATTGGGAAGTCAGGTATATTTGACAGCCTCTAACTTGCACATACTTTGCCCGATTAGGCTCAAACCTGAAACACCTAATTACCCACTGGCCCTGAACACATCTGACCAATATGATGGCAGTTACCTCTATAGCGCCTCCTATAAACTGAAAGAAGAATGGAAAAAAACATCCTTCACAAACATCAAAAAAGTCAAATAGACCCTTCACTTGTTTGTCATGGTTTGGGGGCGGGGCCTCTTAATTGCTCGTTAACAATATAAAACCCTTAGAAATCACACAATGTCTGATTAAGGTGCCCGTTGGTGCCATTGCAGTTGTGGCAGATGTATGGGGCCATTTCGCCGATATACACCTATGTAGCTTTGGCCCATGACTGTTATGAGGCGGAGTTTAGACATCGTTAATTGCTGTCATTATTGAAACCAGTCATTTTGCACAGACCTTTCTTTGTGAATGTCAATAGTGTTACAGTATGATGTTAAACCAATTTGCGTCTTGAACAGAGGGAAACATAATGGCTGTCCTCTGCTGTGGCCATTTGATTGTTGCACAAACACGTGGGACAACCTGTAATTAACTAAAACACAACCTTATTGGAAATGTACTACTGGGTCTCCATGTCAATAACCAGAAGCCGTCAGCTGTATCACACAGTACAGTCAGTGCAGACCTCTTGTGTTGGATAAAGCCTGACTGAGTCACACTAATCCTTATTGAATGTTGGAGATCTGTTACTATCACTGCTGTATTTGGATGTCTTTTTTCATTTATGATTTTTTATTTAGTAAATCCTACGCTGTTTCTTTACATCAGAACTGCTATGTTGTAGAGATTGCCCTCCTCCATACAACCATTGTAAACCAGATTTCCAAGCCACAATGGTAAGACATGTTCATGGACGTCTGCGCAGGCGTGTCTGTGGACATCTGCGCAGATGTGTCTAAGGACGTCTGGGAGGTGTGTCTGTGGAGGTCTGCGCAGGTGTGTCTGTGGACGTCTGCGCAGGTGTGTCTGGAGGTCTGCGCAGGTGTGTCTGTGGACGTCTGCCCAGATGTGTCTATGGACATTGCGCGTGTGTGTCTGTGGACGTCTGCGCAGGTGTGTCTGTAAATGTCTATGAGGTGTGTCTGTGGACGTCTGTGAGGTGTGTCTGTGCACATCTGTGCAGGTGTGTCTGTGGACGTCTGCACGTGTGTATCTGTGGACATCTGCGTAGGTGTGTCTGTGGACGTCTGCGCAGCTGTGTCTGTAGATGTCTGTGAGGTGTGTCTGTGGATGTCTGTGAGGTGTGTCTGTGGACATCTGTGCAGGTGTGTCTGTGGACGTCTGCGCGTGTGTCTGTGGATGTCTGCGCAGGTGTGTCTGCGGATGTCTGCGCAGTTGTGTCTGTGGATGTCTGTGCGTTTGTCTGTGGAAGTCTGTGCGTGTGTGTCTGTGGAAGTCTGCGCGGCTGTGTCTATGGACGTCTGTGCAGGTGTGTCTGTGGAAGTCTGCGCGGCTGTGTCTATGGACGTCTGTGCAGGTGTGTCTGTGGACGTCTGCGTGCGTGTGTCTGTTCTTGGTCTTGGAGTTTGTGTGACTTGTATATGTTTGTTCATGAAGCATTTTTTGACTGATGCGACTCATAGTCCGGAAATAGGATGAAATC
Organism: Philypnodon macrostomus; assembly: GCA_036025475.1. Lineage (NCBI taxonomy): Eukaryota > Metazoa > Chordata > Actinopteri > Gobiiformes > Eleotridae > Philypnodon > Philypnodon macrostomus. Next base: position 11,185 of record JAVQKC010201947.1, on the reverse strand, counting down.
CAAATTATTCTTTGTAACCGATGTGTTCTCCAATATATCACTGGCTCTCATGATTCTCCATGACATGGTTGACATTGTATAAATTTAATATTCATTATCATGTTTAGACAAGTTGAATGTTACTATACCAAAATAACAAGGACAACTAAATGTACTACAAACTGGCTATCTTAATAAGTGTTTTTCTTGTCAATGTACTACACATGCTATGTAATTCCATTTTGTATAACAAACCAGACAACATTACATAACACTGAAGGGTAGATGAAAGTCTAATGGATTGTATTTTCTCATAGTGTCATAAGTGGTCTACAATTTTTATTTTCTGAGACAAAAATATGTACCAGCACAACTCAGACTGACAGGAAAGCTAATTAAACGCCACATATTGAAATAGCTTGACATCACTTTACAGTTCAGCTGATGTAATACGGTCAGTCTACATAAGAGACACTTATTTAAGACGAGGACATATTTAGAAATCTGTAACTGCCTTTGCAAATGGCACCCCCATTATAACAACAGGTATTTCTGTCACTGTAAATAGCAGCATCAGTCATCTACATAAAGAGCTTTTAGGGGCATCTTTGTAAATGGCATATGACTTTTTCCAGCGGTAATGGCTTGTGATAGGAAGTAGGAGTTTGACCGATGATTATGCAAACTTCACTTTTTGAAGTGTTCTGTAATATCATAATGTTTCTTTCAATAACAGAGTATTTAACTTCATTCAGGCATGTTTGAGTAATCCTGTATGCTTCTCTGGTGCTACTTAGTTTCACCATTTTACATAGACTTTCCATTTTGCATTGGGTGTGGTAGTGAAGTGTGTGTGGCCAGCAGGGGGAAAGGGACATAGCTTTTTACAACGCTATAATGTTGTTTCCTTGTTTAAAAACATATCCAGAGTTCATTCATACATGATACATACGTGTAATTCTATTTGTTGAAGCACTGACCTTCCCAGGAGCTGAAAATGTCTGGTTACGCCTCCTGTGAAGTACAGCCTTGCCTTGAAGGGACATGCCCCTAATCTTCAGCAGAGAACAGGTAACAGCTCCCAAAGAGAAGGTATTTCCAATATCTTTGTTTAAAATGCTAATGTAGTAAGTAAAACAACATACGGATACAAAATACTTTCAAATATGCATATAATGGCTTACAAAAAAACACTAGCAGCCATCCTGTTTCTCCTAATCGACTGACAACTTCAAGTCCCCATTGTGACGGGGAAAAGGTCTAGATTTGAATCAATGTTTTCTTTTCTGCTCCAATCGACTCCGGCTAAGGCTGATGTGTTAAACAGAGCTGTAGCTGCTTAGAAATGGCAGCAATTGTAACAAGATAATCGCCTTTAACAAATGTGATTGTGGGCGGAAGATTGCTCCTTCAAAGAGCCGTAATGCCTTAGTTAATGGGTCTTTGAAAAGTTATGAAAATACCTGAGATGAATGAAGAAAAACATAAGCAAAAAAACAAAAACAAAAAAGAGCTCCCACAAATTAAGTGCTATGGTTAAAATCAGTTGTTTGAGAAATATGCGTAATGACAAGGGCTGTTAAAAATAGTGTGGTAACTATTTGCAAAACAATTCATCTGGTGAGCTATTAAGATTGGTTGATGAGAAAGTACATCAGCACAACAGTAAACTTGCATCAATGAGCGTTTTAAATACATGAGACTTCTCTTTGCACCGCAGACTGGATGTATATATTTTTTCTGGGTAACTGTCAAGTATGCAACAAAAGCTTGTATATGCTCTGAAGGCTATCTCAGAGGAACAGAGTAAACAAATCTAACTCTAAATCAGAAATTCGCAAAGCTCCCTATTCCCTATATGTACAGTCAGTTTTTTTTACTACTTAAGAAATGTCACAATATTTTATTTTTTTGTAAATGTTCATCTGTTCTCCAGACAATTGCACTGGAATGTTCAAGTGGTGAAATTGTACTTTTATTATTCTGATACAGTCTCAGTTCTTACCTCAGAGACATCTTATTTTATGACAGTTGAGACAAAAATGCCAGAAACATTGCAGTAAATATAGTCATTTATAAATGATGTGGCCATACTGCATTCTCACTTACAGCAGCTATAGCTCGACTGAAAGCAGGGCCAGGTTTAGGAGGATGACACTTGGATAATACGATTCTATTCCCTATATGTACAGTCAAGCCTTTTTTTAACTGCAATACTTCATTATTTTTGTTTTTGAGAACAATGGCAGAATGCTAAACTATTGCAGTTGGATAGCTGTTTGTCCGTCAATAATCCAATCCCTTATTTAGCAGAGCAAGCCACTGCCACAGCTTTTATACTGGACGAAAAATCGCAGAATGAGTGGTGGTCTCTCTTTTTCAAGTTATTCTGTCTGAATAAAATCTATAGATGTTCTATAGAAATTCAAAAAACACAAAATCTAATGGAAAACTATCTCAATCATTTTCTGCTTCATTTGTGCTGTTATGATTTTTAAGATATTAATGATTACTTGTTCCCAGTTTACCAAAGACTGAGGTTTGTGCTAGTTTGTGCTGTAAATTAAATTCTGTGCTGTATTGGTTGGTAAGATATTGCAGAGTTGTAATTTTGAGTAATTATATCTTCATCACTCGGAGAATTTACCACAAAAAGTAACGTTTCTAATTAAACAAACCAGCACAGATCAAGCATAAAAAATTGGTGCAGTTTTCTTATACATCCTTCACACACCAGAAGTTACTCAGAATAACCGATACAAAACGGAAAATTATTTATCTTAGGATCTTAAAAACCATAACAGCACAAACACATTTATTTAATTTTTTTACAGCACAAACAACTGAGATCGTTTTCCGTTAGATTTGCGTTCAATGGGGTGCCAACTTCACGCAGGTGCCTTTTTGCTCTGTCTCCAGAATGTGCACACGCCAGGATCAGAGCTGGCGTAGGGATACACAAATTTTCACAACTGCCTGGAGTTTTATAGAGCCCACGTTTGGCGTAGAAAGTCACTTACGCAAGTTTCAGCATCATTTTGTGCATAAGGAAGCTTTATTGCTGCTGGTATTTGAATCATACTTGTGACAGGTTTGAAATTGTACGTTTTGAAGCGCTTTTTTCCAACATGGGCAGTCAAGCATTTTTTTTTTTCACTTAGTAAAGACTTTCATCTTTACTTTTACTTTTTGAGAACAGAAGAAAAAGGAGCTAACATCTGAAGCTTTCTTTCACCAAACAATACAGCCCAGATCTTAACAATTGCCCTGAATGCTTGCCAGTGCAAATTGTTGGTATTCGCATCATACACAAGCCACATACGTTTTGAAGCTTCTTTTTCTAACATGAACAGTCAAGCTGTTTTTTATCTACTTTGAGACTTTCATCTTTGCTGTGTTTTTGAGAACAATAGCAGGGAAAAAAAGGATTTCTGATATGAGTTTTTACTTGTAAATTTACACTATACATATCTTATCGGACAACAATTGTGTTCAGACGAAGGGGAGACAAATCTTTGCCAAAAAAAAAAGATATCTCCATATACACAACCATCAGTGCGCTAACTACATCTGAAGCGTCACTAAACGATGCAGACCAGATCTTAACAATTGGCCTTGAATGTTTGCCGTTTCAACCGAGCCAAGTGAAGTTTGGTGCAAATCTAGTGTGAACAAAGAGTGCAGAAAGGAGGTCACGAGAGAGTTAGTGGTGTGAGTGACTGCGAAGGGAGTTTCTTCACAACAACAGAAGACGACGCATTAGTCCTGGCACCAGACACACACCAACTGCTCAACACAAACCATAGAAGAAGAAGGGCTTACTTTAATTATCAGACACGCAGGAGTCAACAGAATGAAGCATTGTGCCCGTCTGTGATAGTGTGAACATAGCAAATAAGTCCAACTAATACACAGTGGCTAAGACCCTGACAGTCCCTCTTTCCGTTGAGAGCAAGAGCAAACGCAAGGCTTCAAATCACTGTGAAGCAGCATGAACTCACTGACTGCAGAGGCTTAGCATGAAAGAGGAGGATGTTTTAAAACTCAAAAAGAGCTACGTTTGAGAAGGAAAAGAGAAACTTTAAGTCTTTAAGGGGAAAACAGAAAGCTCAGCGCATGACGATTAACAACAATCGAAAATGCTTACAGTGAAGTCTCCACTATGACTTGTATGGAACACCATTATCCAAACCTTTTTTGTTGTACTATGATATCTCACCAGTCATCAGATATTCAAAATGCAAACCAAAGTCGCATTCACACTGGTTACAGCAGAACCAACTTTCTCATTTGAGCTGAAAACCAAAATGTGAACTTAGATGGTGCTGTGAGAAGTTGGTAAAGAGTTTAGTTAATAAAATATAAATGTGAATATTGTTGTGGTTAGCGCTCAGACTGTGCCCTGTGCTCCAGGGCTGCTATAGCTATAGTATTAGCTTACCATCATCAATGTGTGTCAATAAATAATGTACTAAACTGGTGTGCTTACAAAAGCACTACATAAATCTGATATGGAAGCAGCAATTTTTTTTTAGCCAATGCCAATATTCTGATACCAATATTTTATATAATATTTTTGGTAGGTTTTGAGAGAGAGATTTATTTATTAAATAAATGGGGTGACATAAAAGATATACTAAAATTAGACTTTTGGAATTGTCTTTTCTTAGATTTTATTTTTCTAAACCTCACTTTTTAACAACTGGTTAACATCTGCCTTCTATAAAAGGCTGATACAGATATCAGTCAACCTAGTGAATACTGATGTTGAGCCAGTACCCATGTGCATCTCAAAAAGCTAATGCAACGCAATTGGAAAACATACATATCAAGTTTTTCATGAGGATGGTTTGCAGAGAAAACTAAAGGTACCTGAATAGCATGTATGACGACACAGACAGTTGTGATAACTTGCTGTCAGATTTCCGCCTCATACATCATAAATGTCTTCATCTCATCCAGTGTCACTATTTGACAAATGATTAAAGCATGTCTCTCCCTCTCTGCATGTCGTGTCCCATAATAGGCCCTGGCCACATGGGATTGTATCAGAGATAAAACTGCAGCCGTCGGGATGTGTGCAGCGGGAGCTCAAACGCAAATTGAAAGGTCCCATTATTCAAACAGTGTGAACTAAAAAAAACTACAATCAGTCATTTAAGGGGAAAAAAAAGACTATACTTGGGAAGGCTTTAGGAATGTGCACATAAAGATGGCAGTGAGGGAACTATATGTGCAAGACCGCAGCGTAGTGCTGGTGGGAAATCAATGAGAACAATCTGAATGAAAATGTGTTTAGTAGATTCTTTTTGAGAAGACAGGAGGGTTTACCTGCTTTACATACTTCCTGTAGTCGTCATCAGAAGTGTCACGTGATGTTGCTGTGACCTGTCTTGTAGGCTGTTTAGGTAGTTTTATCAGACAATAGGGAACGCCTATGCCCCCCACTGTCTGACATATACCGCATAAGAGGTATGAGAATACTAACTGTGCATTTTACCTGAACTAGTAATATATCTCCGACGGGTGGCTGGGCGCTCCCTTAGGGATAGGGTGAGGAGCTCGGTCACTCAGGAGGAGCTCGGAGTAGAGCCGCTGCTCCTCCACATCGAGAGGAGTCAGCTGAGGTGGCTCGGGTATCTGTTTCGTATGTCCCCTGGACGCCTTCCCCGGGAGGTGTTTCAGGCCGGTCCCAGGACACGCTGGAGGGACCATGTCTCTCGGCTGGCCTGGGAACGCCCCGGGACTCCTCCGGAAGAGCTGGAGGAAGTGTCAGTGGAGAGGGAAGTCTGGGCGTCCCTGCTTAGACTGCTGCCTCCCGGCCCCGGATAAGCGGACGAAGATGGATGGATAATTTAATATCAAATAGGCAAAACAGGTGGATCTTGCCCAATGACACAGCAGCATATCAACAAGGAGAAAGAAACAAACCACCAACTGTTTGATTTACTTGCCTGAGGTTGAGACAATAAGGCTAACCACTCTGCCACCTTGCAATCCTCATTCGATTCAATAAAAGTTTCATTACTTTGAGTTTCATAAAAGTAATAAAAATATGCATACAACAGAATAAGCCAAATTTCTATATTCACAAGTAGTCAATTGTTTGTCATACCCACTTACTGGGACAACCCTCACCATATGTGCGTTGGGGGAGACACACTTCACAGTTACCACTACAATACTGCTACTGTCTCATTCACATTGTGTGAAGTCTTTCTGGCACTTATAAATGTAGTGTTAAAATGCTTCCAAAATAGTGTCCAGCGCTTAACAATGATCTCACAGTCATTGGCTTTGCACGCATGTTCTCTGTGGGAATCTCAAATGTAGCATATGGTAAACCAGCAGCACATGTTGTATAGTAGAGAAAGTGTAAGCTTCTCAGTAACAAATGGCCCTTTTCCACCAGCGCTAATCGACTCGACACTACCCGCTTTTTGAACATTTCCACTAGGCAACCGTTACAGTACCAGGTACTTTTTTAGTATCTTCTTTGCCCTGGTTGGTCTTGGTCATAATTGAAGAAGCCAGGGCAAAATCACATGTGTGTAGTACAAAACTGAAAGAGCTCAATATGTTTCTGAAGACTAGCTGTAAGTATATCAGCTTTCATTTTATTATTTTGTTTATTGTGGAAAAAAGGTTGGAAGAAAATATATGTACATTGACATGTAATTTAAGTAAGTCGCAGGGCAAACACAGACTGACAACCATTCACTCTAGTCACTGATACCCCTAGAACAACATGTCTTTGGGGAGGACATGCAGACTCCACTCTGCCAGAGAGGGTGTACTGGTCAGACCAACGATCAAATCATCTACCTTCTTGCCTCTTTCTGCAGTTTGTAAAAATAGAACATTATTTTCATCACTTTATCACACGTTCTACGAAGTAAAAAAATGAGCCGTGAAAACTCACACATTTTGCTAAGTTGACTTTAACAATGGGGAAACTATACGTCTAAGGGGTTGGCTAAATCTGAAAGCACTGTTCAGAAAACATGAGCTGTACGTATATCGCTGTTCAATTGTGTTATTCAATGTCACAAAATGCCAAAACTAAAGATGTGTTTGTACATTCAGATGTCATTTCTTATTTTAGTTCTGAGTTTAGGCCTAATGTGACAGGAGCAATCCGGGAGTCGGACTGGCCACTGTCAGTGTCAGTTAGTGCAGAAAGTCTGTAACAATAAACTGACATTGTTTTCACTTTTACAGTATTTAGGTCAGAGAGAAATGCCTGGACTTCCTCGACTCTGAGACCCAAATACAGTGTAAAAATAGCAGCCGTTAGCCACTAGCTAATGAATACAACATCTGTTTGAGTGACAAGTGTAAGACAGGAGGAACCTAATAAAGTGGAGACTGACTGGACACAGTGATAGTGGCAGTATTATACAGCTACATACTTTAGATTTTTTTTTTTAATTTTTTTTTATATATTAATATTGACAATCATATAAGCACATGCATTTGAACACTGGGGAACTTGTGGGGTTTTTGGTGAACCTGTTATATCTTCTGACCCAAAACAAGTCATCAGTGACCCAAAACAAGTCATCAGTGACCAGTTGGCCAGGTTGTAAATAAGCTGAGAGTAAATATAAAGAGGCATACATGACACAGAATAAAATGTTTCATCCATTCATTCATTATAGTTAAAGTCATATTGTTTTAAATCAAGACTAGATTAGCGACCAAAATAGTTAAATCAAAACAGTAGAGCTGATATTATTGGGTTAGCCTCAGTTAGACAGACTGTATACCCATTGTGCATATTGCAGTTTGATACTTGGCTGTATTTTATCTGAAGCAAAACACATCTACTCACATGTTGAAATCACATGCCAATTGTGTCGTTTTGTCACATCACACACCCCAAATGACTGTCTTGAATATTCGACTGTTAATACCCGCCTTCTTAGTATATTCTGAGGTTATACAGTGCTATTAGTTTGTGTCACTCACTTGCCATTACCTTGAAAACTACTAGAGCACTGGTTCTCAAATTGTGGTAGTGCATATTTTAGACTTTTTTTTTTCTTTTTATCCCATGGTAGTGCTAGATTAGACACAATTTGGGCTCATTTTAGTCTCTGTAAGAGTGTACGGAAATGTACTTAGTGCTCAAGTCTGAAAACCACTGAACCAGACGTCATCTGTCTTCCGCTCAAAAATTACTCCCTGCTGCTTTTTGTGTCTATTCCGTGGACAGTGTGGATGGACTCCTTTTCTCAAACGGTGAGGTCTTATAGCAGCGAGCTCTTTTAAAAGCCCTTATGATTGCAGACCCCGAAATAGGCCTTGGGTATTCACCTGGGAGCATAATGGTAGTCATGGAAACCCACACTGTGTTAGTCCTTCTCTGGCACAAAATGATGCACTCGGGAGGCGAAGAAAGACTGACCGCCAAGAAGCAGTTAATCCAATTGAAAATACAAGAAGTCAAACATGCCAAGAGTCTGGGTCATTAGGACGGGGTATTCCCTCTTGAGACGTTAATGATAGCCCAGTTCCCAAAGCACTGAAAGGACTAAGGCCATTTTACACCTGTTGGAAGTCTACAGCAAAGGACTTTCCCTCAAGCGCTGTGTACCAAGTGCCCTGTGACTCCGTCTTTCTCATTGCTTAGCTTTTCAAACGGAGAAAAACCATGTAATGTGTAACTTTAGGGACTCTTTTGGCCAGCTCCTTTCACTTTGGGCCACTGTACATCGTCCATGCATCCTTTTCGTGATCTTTAGCCAAGATCCTAGTCAGGAGTTCCAAGATGAAGGATTAACCTATTTTGTGCATGTTTCAGGTTAATGAGGGAAACCAGAGTACTTGAAGAAAACCCACCCATACACAAGGAAAACTTGCAAACTCCACACAGCCAGGTCTTGTCCAATTTAGAAATTGAACCTAGGATCTTTCCAAACCAGTTTGCTATTATGCTGTAAAATGTATGTGCATGGATTGTTTTGGAACTCCTCTATGTCTAACTCAATATCAAACACTTGAACTGGGCCTGTGCTGTTGTCCTCGACAGCAAGGTGTATATCGGCGAAACGCCCCCACACGTCTGCCACAACTGCTGGCATCAACGGGCACCTTAACCAGACATTGTGTGAATTCTAAGGGTTTTTATATGGTTAACAAGCAATTAAGAGGCCCCACCCCCAAACCGTGACAAACATGCAAAGGGTCTGTTTGACTTTTTTGATTTGTCTGGATGTTTGTGAAGAATGTTGCTGCCAAATTTTGTAAATTTCCCATTTTTCTTTCAGTCTGTAGGGGGTGCTATAGAGGTAACTGGTATCATATTGGTCAGTTGTGTTCAGGGTTAATTGTGCAAGTCAAATTCACCTGACTTCCCAATTTCAATCCAAAATGGCTGACTTTCTGTTTGTTGTAGGGTGGGGTCATAGTAATATTTTATGTCAGGTACAATGTGGAGAATCACTGTACCAAGTTTCATTGTTCTCTGCCAGAGTCCCATAGGGTAATGAATAATCATGGGGGCGCTACAGAGGCATTCTTTATTTGACCTCTGTAATTTACATACGTACATTAAATATACAATAATCTGATCCCGCAATTCATTTTTGAGTTCTGACGTGATTCCATAATTTTGTTGTTTGGCCGATATAAGGACCTGCCAGTATAAGTATAGACTTTCCTCCTACAGCAACATCTTCAGATGTGCACACCATGGCCCTGTGTGTTTCTAAGTGCTATAGATTATATGGATTTAACCTTTTGCATGAAAGGGATCTATTATAGTAGCTACAAAATAGTCATACAAATCATAAAGCAGCCCTCTACAAGTCTTTACTGTACAGACAAATGTATCATCCATACTAAAAAGCATTCAGGTATTCAGGCCTGAAGTAGAACCTTTAATATAATTTGTATCTAGTGTTTTTAATGCATTTCTATGCCTTTCAGCATTCTATGTCCTAGTGAAGGCTTAAACTACATCCATGTTAAATCAGTCATTATTGTACCTGTAGGGTATATGTGTGATGCAGTCAGTTATTGAAGAAAGCAGCCCACGCCCAAAGGCTCAGAGCAGATTTCATAAGAAATGCAAACAAACAAAATCAATAACTCTAATTACCTTCATTGTCCTTGAGGGTGAAGTTGGGATTAACCGGTAAATGGTTTGGCAAAGCGAAGGAGAACCTCTGTCCGTTAGCAAAGTCGTCCTTATCCAGCGCTGTCACTGTCTGGATCACCTGTTACAGAAGAAATAATGCATTAGAATTCCATTTGCAATGCTGTACACAACATGACTGCTTGTAGACAAAAGACAGACACTAGATTAACATTACATTCATTCATTCATTTCTTCTCTTAAGAGTTGCAGATTACTAGTGTCTATCCCAGCAACTATGGGCCTTAACGGGTACACTCTAGATCAGAGGTTCCCAAACTTTTCAGACCGAGACCCCCAAATATTGGTAAGAAAGCCTCAGTGTGATGCTTTTATTTGCATGGTTTATTTTTTAAATACACTACAGTTGTGACTAACATTAGAATATTAGAAAAATCAACAAATAATTGATTCTGTAAATAACCCCCAGACCCCCACTTTGACCTCTGCTCTAGATCAGGGGTGTGCAACATTATCAACAAATAATCCTGAGGAGGGCCACTCCGTCAAGTGACTGATTTAAAAAAAAGTCTCCAGTTGTCTCTGTTTTCTGACCACATACAATATGTTCTGGCACATAAACACACAGAAAAGTAGAAAGCAATCTTGTTGCTTTCTGTTAGTTGGATTATGTAAAGTCGCTTGCAGGAAAAAGACTATCTGGGCCACAAAAAACTGCTCTGTGGGCCACATTTGAGTCCCAGGCCATAGTTTGGACACCCCTGCTCTATTGAATGGCCATTTAGCTGCAGGGCTGACTCCATACACTCTCACATTAATTCACTAAAACTTTACAACTTTCTCAACTTCATTGAAAAGAACCTCTCCCAAACAGAGAAATATCCACTTTGCTTGACTTTAGATTACCGTATTTTCCGCACTATAAGGCGCACTTAAAAGCCTTTAATTTTCTCAAAAACCAACAGTGCGCCTTATAATCTGGAGTGCCTTAGATATGGATTAATTCTGGGTGTGCTTACTGACCTCCAAGCGATTTTGTGCCACACGGCGCTCAAGGCGCTCCGTCAAAATGTTTTGGTACGACTTCGGTAAACTACAAAGCTC